>PVKH010030563.1:0-12474 GCA_004027955.1 Chaetophractus vellerosus
CGGGGAGGGAGCGGGGGCGCAGAAGTATGGCTCCAGAGCCAGTGTTCTACACCCTACAGTTATATTGCTTTGTTCAACTCTAGTTTTGAAACACTTCACCAGAGGTCACTGATGAAAATCCAATCAAACTCAAATCAGCCCCAGTTGAGAATGAAGGAGAAGAAGGCACATACTTCAAGACAGCTTGACATAAATCTATTTTTAAGCCATTAAATACATTTTTGGGGGGATTGCCTTTCCCTTTCCATAAGTAAGAAACTAGGACTAATGTCATGTTATCAGATTACATCAAGGGGACCCTAAAAATTGTCACCAGGCCCCCAACTCCAGTCCATGTGCAGGTAGAGGCCTGAGAACTGTGGAACTTGAATGACGTGCCTGTTCAGGTGCCAATGGCTTATTCCATTTCTACCTTTATTTTAGTAACGGCATTATTTTCCCTGTTAGGGAAAAGATTGGCTTGGTAGACTTTAGGAGCCACTTTAGTCTGCTTGGATAAATGAAAAAACACAAGTGATCAGCTTTCGTCATGACAAATGGAAACTGTCATTTAATTTTTATCCCCAATTATACAGCTCTGGGACCAATTTTTCAGGTGGAATGTTGGAGCCATTAAAAAGAAATAAGTAAACTATACCATATTCCATCATTTTTCTGGCAGCTAACCAATGATCTGTAGCCTTATTACGTGTAAGTTTTTATAGAGATTTTTCTCTTAAAAGAAGGCTTTATTAACTCTTTACTGATTTTTCTGGAATGCATTTTTTTTCCCAATGAATATTTTTCTTTTTTTTTCTTTTTTATCACTGAGTGTTGGTAGGGGTTTACCTATGGTTTTGGTTGGCAACCATACCTCTTTTCATCGTCTGTGTTCTTGTATTACTAGAATTGCACAGAACAATGTTTCTTTAATTCCAGCTGGAGTCAGGTCAATTGTCCTAATGTTGGCTACAGACTTTTCATTTGGATTTCAGAATGCAATTTATTAGAAATATAATACACATAAAAAACCTAACTCACAACCACCTCTTATCTGCTGCCTTAATGTGATACTGAAAACAATTTGTTGGGTTCTCCCTTCTATGCTCCCATGGCATACTGTCCATTTTCCTGTCATCCTCCTTATTATATCATGTTATAATTTATCTGATTTCATGTCCTTTTGGTTTCTCAGTAATCTGAAGTCTAGAGACTGAGTACACCTTATGATTTGGTTGTTTCATCTTTGTACCCACAAGCTCAGCAGAATATTTGGCACATATTAGATGCACAAAATTGTTCTGAGTGACTGATTAAATGCTTTCTTATTTCCTTTTTGTAGGTATTTTTAATTAGAAATATTTCAGTAATATTGAGATCCACTGTCTTCTGAGGACACTAAAACCCTTTATAACCACGTTTAGTCATCTTTATTCCATCTAGAAAAATTTTGCATGTGACAGGTAGACTTTGAATTTTTGAGGTGAGAGAAATTGAGATCAAAGGTTACTAATGATTTGCCAGAGAGAGCATAGCTGGAATTAGAACCATTGACTTCTGGTTTCCAAACCTTTTCCCCCCAAATTTCACTGCTTTGGGGCTTTGTGCTCAGTTTGCACAGTCTTCCATTACTTGTATTATAAAAAATATCACTGGTTTATTTTTTATGTGTAATTAATAATTAATATACAAAGTGATGGTGGGGCAATGGTCAGAAGATGAGATTGTTTGGTTTTTGTAGAAGTTGGTTAATGGATGAGGCCCATTAGCAGAGTATATCTTCATATGGATTTTATTTTCCCTTGGTGTTCGCATCTTTTCCCCTTCATTCATCTAATTAGGAATTCGTGGGAGCCTTTGGCTCAGAGCCAGGGGATGTTTGCACATACTTGATTTTAAAGTCAGAATAGTTAAATCTTAAAACTTAGTTTTCAGTAAAAGAGGTACTGTAGTATATTATTAACAATAAGGCAACATTTTCTTCAGATGTATGCTTTGGCATATGCTTAGAGGAGAAATGACACCCTCTTGTATAAAACTGTCATCTGGTACTGTTGCTATTATAATATGCGAGTAAGCTTATAAACATGCTGATGATAGGATTCTTTTGACTGGGAACCTTGTTAAATAAATGGTATTAGGTCATATATTCTGTCCTCAGGGGTGGTGGACTAAACAGCTGCACTTATCCTTACTCATGCCTGTAACTCTTGCTTCAGAAGAAGCAAATAGCCTTTTGTAAGAGTTGCTACAACACGAAGAGTTACTTTCAGGCAAGCTGTTAATTGGGAATATTAACATCTTAGTCTAGTTTGGCAAGCAGCACACAAAGTAGCAATTTGAAAATAGTTTTTTCTAGTTTCTTTTCCCTACCAGTTATAGGAGGAGTAAATGCAATGAAATATATATATTATTGCAGATCTGTCATAAGTCATTGCTTGTGGTAGGTATCTACTTTTAAGGCTACATTAGGCTTTCCAATAGGGGGACAAACTCTCAGATTTGGCTAATGTGCCTGCACTGATGGAGAGATGGTGATATGCTGTCTATTCTTTTGTGTTACAAATAGGACTTTATGCGACTTTTTTTTGTGGGTGAGGGTGGGGGTGGGGGTGGGGTGTTGGTATTTGGAATTGCTCAATCATGGACTTGCAGAGTTGTAAGGGAGATGCATAGTGCAGTATCTCCAAAGGCTTTGAAATAGGTCTTTTCATTTTTGGATAGCTTTAATATTAGAGTGATTTTTCATATATTATAATATTTATCATTCTCTGTAATTTCCACTTATTGGTCCCTTGCCTTGTTCCCTTGCTTGTCACTATCAATCTATGTGTGGCACCATTGACTGTGCACAGTCTTATTTTAAGTTCCCCTATCAAATGCTTTCACATCTCTGTGCTTTTGCATTTGCTGTGCCCACAGCCTTCTTAGTCATCCTCATCACTGACTCACTCATTTCAAAAGTCAGTTCTCCTGTACAACTCTTCTGAGCATTCTCCAGGTAGGGTTAGATGATCTCTCCACTTTGTTCACGCTTCCCCTTTCCCCTTTATTCCATCTCCGCACACACTTTGCCCATGCCTCTTATCTGTCAGTACTTACTGCATCCTGTATTACAGTTTCTATTTGTTCACCCAACTCCTCTGCTGGGCTGAATTCTGAGAAGGCAGGGATCACAGCTAAATGCATCTTACAATTCTGAGTATACTGTACAGTGCCAGTCCTTAGCGGTATACATTCCTCAACATATGTTTTTCTGATCAGATTGACCAGATCCTGATCTCATTGACCTGCTCCGTCATTCCGTGGACTAAGTGGTGTTTCCACCAAACTCCCCTTTGTTGCCTGTGTGCAGCCCCCACAGTGATGCCTGCGTGGGAGGAGGAGGAACAGGTCATGGCTTTGAAGTACTGAAGCATCCTGTTGCATTTATTTAATTACTGAAGGTTTCCCTGAGTGGAGAGCATCACTTTCTTTGTTGTTTTTTTTCCCCTGTAGGTGTAACTTTTAAGACACCTGATTACATGTTGCTCATCGAACTTAAGATCATTTGAAATTCTCAGGGCTATCAGAGTTGGCTGATCTAATGTTTTACATAGTATTGGGGATTGTAAAATAACAAGAGGGGTGCTGAAGTGTTCCAGAACAATTTCTCGTTGGTTTCAGAGTCCAGTTTCCTTTCTCAAAATATTAGTCTGCCGCATCCAGGCAGTTGGTGTGAGTGAGAAACAGTACTTAGCTCACTTTTATGAAGTTTGATCATGTACACAAATTTTATAGCATAATGAGCAATTTTCTCTCTCAAAAATCCCTCACCTGATTTTTATGTCGTTGTAAAAAGTCACGTAGTATTCCCATTCTCCACTGGGTTTACAATTCCATGTAGGAGTTAAATTTACCGTTATTAAATGTCTTGGTAAAAATGAAACAGCATTCTAGTTTTTAAAACATTTTTGAACCTTGTTTTTGTCTTATGGCATATTCAGTATCTCCATAAGCTTTCTCTGTTTTGTACTTGAATGGTCTAACCCTCAACTGAGGCACGAGTCTTTATTTTTGTTGGTGTGTTCTCTCTTTCCTGTGCGGTGCAGCACATCCCACTCTTTTCATATAATGGGAGAAACCCTGAGCATGTGTGTGATCTCTGAGCCTACGGGGTCAGGCGTGAGGCAGCAGGGCCTCAGAGCTCTTTGAGGCCTTGTCGTTTGTCTTACTTTTTTTTTTTCAGAAGGAAAAAAGACACCATGTCACTATTTCTGAGAGCAGTGATTGCTAAGATCCTGAATTAAACTCGACTTAAGTTACCATACCTGAAAAATGAAAGGCAAAGGGCCACTGAGTATTTGTAGTTTTCTCAGAAGCTCTGAAGGAAAACTTCAAGAACCAGGGTCGATTGGATCATTATTCAAGCGGGGGCCTCCTGGTCTCGTTGACCTGCCACCTCATTCCGAGGACTAAGTGGTGTTTCCACCAAACTCCCCTTGGCTGCCTGTGTGCAGCCCCCACAGTGATGCCTGCATGGGAGGAGGAGGAACAGGTCATGGCTTTGAAGTACTGAAGCATCCTGTTGCATTTATTTAATTATTGAAGATTTCCCTGATGGAGAGTATGCTTATTTTTATTTTTTTCATTGTCTTTGGTTTACTATATTTTCTCATTTAAGATTTCAGGAAATATTTTTAAGCACTTATTGCATGCCAGGCACCATGCTAGGTATTGGGAAATTATAGTCCACAAGACAGATAGGATTACTGCCTTCCAAGATCTTAGAGTCTAACGGGAATACAGGTAAAGTAAACAAACTAACCGTCTATTGCACATGGGAAATTTGGGACAGCTCCTGTCAAGAGGTGAAATGTTTGCTTGTTAGTGTATTGGTGCAATGATTATATATTCTTAACCAAAAGAGTGGAAAGGATTATGCCTAATAATTTTTTGGTGCCAAGATTGAGTATGACTAGAAATCTTAAAAGATGCAGTTTGAACATTAAAATATATGAAATTCTGGGATGTTTCAGTTATTTATGAGTTTAAAGGGGTAAACTGTTTGAAATCAGCCTGTCCTGGCAAATCCAGAATAGATGTTTTTTATGCTTTCAGGTTTCTGTTCTTGTGGAGCTATTAATACGGGGAATAGTTTTTTTTTTTTTTTTTTTTAGAATTTTAATTTACTAGCTTATAATGAAGGCATAACAAAATTTATTAAAAGTTGATTTACTTTAGAAATTCAGAACCTTACTCCAGGGTTTTATTGGGAAAAAAATAAACCGGAAAAAATGAGCAATGGTTCATGTTCTCAGTGTAGATATCACTAAAAGACCTTCTGTGCTTCTGGTGTGTTTATGGATTCCCTCTCTCAAAACACCACTTGGCCGTGCTTTGTCACTAAAGCTGATCTGGCCATTTCCCATAGTTAACTCTGAAATGGGTGTACAGTCATGACTTTGCATAATAATTGTATGACTTTAATGTTGTTGAGGTCAGCATGTGGACATCTCTGCAAAACATTAGTTAAATAATTGGTCCTTTTAAGCTACTGTCTGTCAGCAGACCACCTCCTTTGAGGCCCCGACTAGAAATGTGCAGTGTTTCGGTGTACTAATTTACACAAGTCAGTGAGTCACAGGCCAGCAAGGGCAATGTAGCGAGGGATGCTCGAAGGTAATAAAACCGTTCCTAGAAGGAGCCTGCTGTCTAGTCCACCTCCTTCCTGCAGTCATGCCTATTCCTAAACCATCCGAGATGGGTACCTATCCAGGCTCTTGTTAAAATGCTTAGGAGCAAGTTGTTCCTTATGCCCATATTATTATCTTTTCCTGCGTCCCATCTCTCCACCTCTCGGCCAGTTTCTCTCTTTGGCGGTAATGAACATCTGGCTAGCCTTCACTTACTAAAATTGTTTTGCTCAAAGTCCTTTGCACTGAGTAGTGCATGTTTGAAAAGGACTTTATGGGCGGGTAAAGTTTCACAGCTGCTGTGCATGGCAGGAAGGAGAGCCACTGAGCCAACTCCCTGCCCTCCTCCCACGGTGGGTTCTCTGACGATCGTGCTTCACCTTTAAGGCTGCTTGATGCGACTGAACCACACATGCCACAAATCAATGCAGTCTAGAGCACAGATGCACTTGATCTATATAGTTTTGTCTTCTTTTGACTGATGCAGGCAGAGGAGACCATCAGATAGCTTCGTGGTTAATATAGCTTTGTTCTCAAAAGGAGGCAGTGATATATTTGGGGATGCATATGGCCAAGGCCTGAAATGAGGTGAGTAGTCACCAATCTGGGCAACAAATAATCAGTCTGCAGCTAAACTGTGTAACGAAAGGAGCTTAGTTCTTTGGAACAAACCACATTATGTTACGGTTCTCTAATGCTTTATTAGAATCATTGAAAGATATAGGACACTGAAAGTTCTAAATGATCATTTTAATGAAACTCTGCCATTTGTGAGTGGCACTTACCTATAAATTTTTCTAGAACTGTGAAAATAAGTCAGACATCAGGCTGATGGTTTGTTTTTTCTCCCCTACCTTTTTTTTCCTACCCCTCTCAATTCTCCACGAACAGTTCTGACTGATTTGTTTCATCATTTCCTTCCACTGCCTGTAGAACATCTGTTGGAAAATAATGCTTGTCCTGTCAGTTTCCAGAATCAGCAGCAAACTGAAGTGTGTGCTCAAGGTAGATGTCAGCTTTATACTGCTGTTGCCACCAGGCTATGGAAAGGCAGAATTAATCCTGCAGTGGTAAAAATTATTTTACAGCAAAAGTCTGAACACCCCTATTCAGGAATGAAGTGTTCATCCCAAAATGGACTAAGCAGCACACCAGCAAAGATGGGGAATTTTGGACTAAAGGCACACATACAGGATGATTATTGCCTGTTATTTAGGAGGTGATTCTTTGTTCTGAGTCTAGGTTATACTGTTTTGCTGGAAGCTCACAACAGATCAATAGTAATTTTGTTATGGGCCAGATGTCAAAACAGGAATGTGCTCTCAAATCCCACTGACTTGCTCTGACAACTAGTATGCTAAAACACATTCACTCAGCAGTCAGGCATTTCTCAGTGCTCCCGTAGTTCTGTTTTCTTTCATCTGGAGCCTTAAAGCTAGGCATTGTTAGCTGTGAGCCTCCTGTTTTTGTTTTCCTTTATTGCATACTTCTTTTGATTGAGAGTAGAAAACCCTTCCGAAACTCTCCCCTTTTCTCCATCCTAATAATGAGTTGGGTGTAAGGCCTTTACCATAACTTATGGTTACAGGTATCATTTTATATAATAAAATCTGTGGTAGGAGAATGGTTCTTGTAAGTTAGCAAGAAGCATGTTCTTTTTTTACACTGTAATCCAACTTTGGAGTTTTAATTTTGGTCAGATTAGGATTTGGGATTTAAGCATTTTGTGATGAAAGGGAATACAAGGGGGTGGACCTGCCTGTTGCTTTGGTATATTCCTGTTTGTCTCTTCTATGAAACTCTGGTTACCTACTCTGGGGGTTTGGAACTGTATGGACCCCAGAAAAGCATGTTCTTAAAGTTAACCCTTTCCTGTGGGTGTGGACCCATGGTAAGTAGGATCTTTTGATGAGGCTTCTTCAGTTAAGGTGTGACCACCTCATTCGGGAGAGAGAGAGAGAGAGAGAGAGAAGTGGGAATCAAGGAAACCTGGAAGAGAAGGGAGAGACCAACAGAGGCCCCCATGTACCTTGTCATGTGACAGAGGAGCCCAGGTATCATACAGCCAGACTTCAGGAAGAAAGCATCACCTTGATGATGCCTTGATTTGGACATTTTCTCAGCCTCAAACAGTAAGCTAATAAATCCTCGTTGTTTAAGCCAACCCATTTTATGGTATCTGCTTTGAACTGCCTAGGAAACTAAAACACCTACCATCTTTGGATAGGACTAGGGCCTCATTCCTTAGTCAAGAAAGCTTTTTCCCATGCTGATTGTTTTTTTTTTTTTTTTTTTTTTTTTTTTTTTGTAGAAATATTCAGAATAAATCATATGGAAACATTTGAAACTTTTTGGCTGATGCAATTTGGAAGTATGATTTAAATCGGGGTTAGGTTCTTAAGTACAAAGAGAATTGGTCTTGACCTTGTGTCTTGTCTATCTGTATTCTTTTTCTCCCCCCACCCCAAAACAGGAAAAGAAAAAAGGAAAACCCTTTGCTTCTGAGGCCCATGAAAGATCAAACATGCTCAGAATTATGTATTCCATAATGGGATAGAGCTCTCCATTCTACCTTTGGGGCAGGTCTTGCATTTCTTGCCATTACCCTATCTTTGTAATAAAAATGCCTCAAAGTGGGAAAAAACATTTTATTCAAGGATTTAAGTTCTCTTAGAACTTATTATTTGGCCAGATTTTGTTGTTTAATAGATATATAATCCTTGGTGCTGCTCAGCAGGCTTCACCAAAAGACATTTTTACTCCCCTTCCAGAAGAATTACTTGGATTCTATTGTTCCTTCATATCTGTATTGCCAGTGTTTATTCAAAGCATTGAAGCTCTTAGTAAAATAAAACAAAGCTCAAATCAGACTCTGGTATGTTCTGTAGGGGCCCTTCAGTTTGTTTACTAACCACTGAAAAAGGTTTTTTTTTTCAGTTTTTCATCAAAAAATTAAGTACAGTACTTACTGCATCAGGCTGCTAGGTTAGAAGCAAGAGAGGACTGCTTGATGAATAGGTCAAAGTTTCTCCCTGTAAGAAACTTAGGACTGAGTTATCATGCATAGAGGCGCTGCTCTCTACAGTTAGGATTCAGTGGGGGTGGATATGCATGCACACATTCTCCTACTTGACCCTCTGTAAAACTAAGTTCAGACCTTGCCAAATCATGGGACAGAGAAGGTAACTGGTCCAGTGACAATTAAGTTCAAGACTTGGAATAATGGGACAGAGCTAACTGATTGCATTTATTGTCATTGTTACTACCTTAGTTGTATTTCAGTACAAAAGACTCAAAGCGTATAACAAAGGAACTTAAGAAACAGAGCAGAGAGTCAGAAAGAGAATGCCACAGGGGTCCCCAAAACACAAAATCCAATAAATAGGATGTGGGTACAATATGAGAGGTCCAGTCATTATCTGAGGGCAGAGCAGCAAAGAAACCCAAGAAGATGAGTTGTGTTTCCAGGAACACTTTTTGAAAACCCTCTAAAAATATTTACCTAAATTAAAAGCTATGAAGGAGTTTCAGAATTAGCAAAAAAAAAAAAAAAAAGAAAAGAAAAGAAAAGAACATGGAACCCTCTTGCCCCTTTGCATCATATGATGCACATAAACTGAGCATTCCTTTCTGAGGAATGACGTGGGGAGCTTGGGATGGTGAGTAAGGGAAGGACAACAGTACTTTGCCGATTTCAGAGCTAGTCTATAGGTTACCAGTGTCTTTGTAGGGATATTCAAGTAGTACTGTATGTCATTTTCCAGGGGTTTTGTAAGGGTCTTACATGTTTCCAATGTGCTAAGCTTTTCCCAAACCAAAAAACGTTGGTCCAGACCAGGGGTCAGCAATTTTTTTCTGCAAAGGGCTAGATAGTAAATTTTTTAGGATTTGTGGGCCATATCCTCTGTTGCAACTACCCGCCTCGGCTGTTGTATTATTAAAACAGCCATTGCCAATACCTAAAGAGTGAGGCCATGTTCCCGTAAAACTTTATTATGGACACTTAAATTTGAATTTCATATAATTTTCATGTCATGAAATATTCTTCTTCTTTTGATTTTTTTTCAACCATTTAGAAATGTAAAAACTATTCTGAGTTTTCCAACTGGATTTGGCGGGCAAGCTATATAGTTTGCCGACCCATGCTCCAGACCCTTTAATGTTTATGCTTCCCAACCTGTGTTACTGGTGAATTTGAAGCTTTGCCATATTATACGTTAATTTGTGAGCAATTACATGAGAAACATGTCATACTAATCCTCAGAGACTGATAATCTAATCAGAACTCACCTTTTCAGAATTTAAGGAAATAAACTCATCCCATTTTAAAGGGTTAGGAATTCAGTGGCTTGAAGCATGGGAAGGGGAGGCAAAAACCAGCAACATAAGGGCAGTAGTCACCCAGCCCTTGCTGAATGCCTGCTATAAACCAGCACCACGTGAAGTGCTATACTGGGATCATCTCATTTATCCTCACAAGACTTCTGGAAGGTGAGACCTGTTCTCACTCCCACTTTATAGAGGAGGAAACCAGACTTAGAGGGTTAAAAAAACTTGTTGAAGATAACACTGTAAGTGGCGGAGTCTGGGTTCCAACCTATGCTTTCTGACTCTGGGTGGTAGTCGTGGTAGGGAAACACAAACCCCTTGGCTGCCTTACAGCACTAAACTAGCTCCTTGCCTGTGGTGGGTCCTCTATACCTATTACTGATTGTCTATAGCAAGGGGGATGGGTGGGGTGATAAGGGAAGCAATAATAAGGCATTAGGGACTAAAGAAAACGATAACTTTGAGAAGGGTTCGTTTGAACCTTGCAGTCAACCTATGTCTCGTCAAGCCAGAATATGCTTTTGGAAACCAAAGAGGAGTGATGATAATAAAAAGTTCAGAGAAACCCATGTATTTAAAAATGTGGCAAATCATAGACATGAACAGCCCAGGTACACGAAGATCTTTACTACTGAGTTCATGAGCTCCCATTTGACAGCTAGAGTGTCGTGCTTGAGAAAGCCAGAAGAAAGTTTTTTTTTTTCTTTTTCATTTTCATTTTTTTAGGATACATCGATTTACATAAATGTTACACGGAAATTTTAGGAGTACCCATATGCCCCACTTCCCACACCTCCCACAACCTCCCACATATACATCCTTCATCAGTGTGGCACATCACCTGTAATAGATATACACATTTTGGGGCTTTGCCACTATGCACGGACCACAGTTCAGACTGTAGACCACCCTCTCTCCCACACAGTTCTGCATGATACATGATGATATAAAATGGCCTATATCCTCCATTGCAACATCACCCAAGACAATTCCCAAGTCCCAAAAAAGCCCTTGTATTACAACTGCCCTTCCCTCTCCCTGCCCCCAAAGTGTCCAGTGGTCCCTGGCTCCACATGATTTTGTAATTTCTTCCATTGCATGAATCACAGCAAGTCTATAACAGGACACCAACAAGTCCACTCTAGTCCATAGCTCTTCCCCCAATCCTGAGGAGTCTAGGATGGTGATGTCCCCTCCACCACCAAGTGAGAGAGGGCTTATATCCCATGGATACGATGGAAGAGATTATCCTGCCTGCAGCTGCAGGCTCTCTCCAATCCCCAGGAAAGCTGTTATCCACCATCAACTCCCAACTAGGTGTCCTGGGTGAGTCCATGGAAGAAAGTTTTTGACTCATTGCCAGTCATTTACTTAAACTTAAAAGATCTTAGCATTAAAATTACTTATTTGAAGTCCTGACAGGCTAATATAGTCAAGGGGCTATTTTAAACATTGTCAATCTAGAATGTAATCCTATTAAAATAATTGAGTATTTTCTGAGTGGAGAATTCCCTGTCCTCCTGTCCACGGCTCACAAGAGAACAACATAAAAGGCATCCTAGAATGTCCTCTGAACAACATTGAACCTACCGACATGTTTGCACAGTATAATTCTCTCTGTTAAAGAATTTCCTTAGCTGTACCACTTTAAAAGGCAGAAAAACCAACATTAATGGCAGGTTTATTCTAATAATGGGAAATGGAGATTATATTTGGAATGTTACCTTATAGGTCCTGGGAACCTTCTGGGTTTGCTAATTTGTGCTCATTTCTGCAGGTGATTGAGGCTCCTGTGCAACTTAAAACGTTTGCGTTTTCTTCCTTCTCTTCATTTTTGGGCTCCTTTTCATGCAGCGCCTTGGGTTACCTTGAATTAAATTGGTTTATGGCATACCGTTTTCGGTAAAACTCTGCGACAGGAATGGTCACATAATTCCAAAAGGTTTGCCCTTGGAATGATTTAGTCATGCCGGATGATAGCTGAGGAGGCTTATTGACTTTGAGCTCCCTTTGGAACCAAATTCAGAAAGCTGTGCATTTCTGTAGCACCTGTGAGACACTCACTTGAATAGAGCTACTGAGAAAAGCATTTCAGTTATTGGCATTTTTCCTAATGCATTTTGTATGTGTCTGTGCCACAGGGAGGGATGTGTGGTTATTGTTGAAATACTATCTACATGGCTTTGCAGAAGCAGAGAAAAGGCACTGTACAGCCGTCATCAGATGAAGTGCCATGTTGTTGTGAGGGCGTGAGTCTCCAGAACCCCAGAACATATATATGGCTGTGTTATTTGGAGACCCGTGCTGGACTTACAGAACCCATTGAAGGGATCTTGAACTTGACAGGCTGGAGGTTGGTAACCGTGATTCAGAATGCCATTCAAATACTAGTGTTCTTTTTGTTCACCTGGTTTTGGACAGGAAGAGAGGCCTTGATCATTTGAATAACTGTGCTGTGTGAATCCAAGATAGGAAATCAAAATCTCAGCAA
>PVKH010030564.1:0-12470 GCA_004027955.1 Chaetophractus vellerosus
GAGCCCTGAGCCAGCGAGCCGACAACCCCTCTTTTCCCCCTTCTTCTCTTTCCCACTGTTCCCCTTCGTCTCCTATCTGGTTCGGGAGGGCCACTTGGAGACCCCTTCGCCTCCAGACGGCTGGGAGGCCCCTCGGGGGCGGCAAGCCGAAACCCCACAGCAAGCAGGGTCGCCGCCGAACAACGCCAGCAGCCGGTCCCCGGTCCCTGTGAGTCGTGTCGTCGCCGAAAAGCGCCGCCGACAAGCATGCTATTTATTAATGGTTTAACCTTTCTCTTCTTTTACTATATTCATTTAACAGTATAATTTTCACTCACAGAGAAACCTTGTGTTTTCATTTATTCAATGGTGTCATTTAAAGAAAAGTTCTTGGTCTTAATGAATTCACATTTGCTGTGTAATGGTTTCAGAGTTTTATTTAATTATGAATTCCAAAAATATAAATTGGATTATTCTTGTAAACTAATCTGTTCATCTGGGCGTGATTAAGTTATGATAAGGGCATTAACTGGGCCACCTCAGGAGGGTGTTGGGCCCCGGCCCTCGGTGGGTGTGGTCTCAAGTATAAAGACTAGGCAGCAGATCTGAGTTGCAGAGATTTGGAGAAGCAGATTTGAGAAGCAGTTCTGATTTTGGAGTGAGCCGACCGCCGGATAGTCTACAGCTGGCCTTGTGGAGAGACGCAACGCAGAGAGTCTCATGGTCTACAGTTGAACTTGTGGTGGAAGCAAAAGCTAAGCCTGGAGAGAAACGCAGCCCCGGGAACAGAGGAACCTGGAAGCCTGAACCCTGGAGACGTCGGCAGCCATCTTGCTCCAACACGTGGATTTTGGTATGGGAAGAACTGCATGCTTTGTGGCCTGGTAACTGTAAGCTACTACCCCAAATAAATACCCTTTATAAAGACTGACCAATTTTGGTGTATTTCAAAAGGCACATCTGTGGCTGACCAAAACATGCTGGTTCTTTCCTTTATGATTTGGTCTTAATTTTGCAAACAAAATTCCATTCTTATTTCTGAAAAAAATCATCCTAGTCTTTCAAATTATTTCATTTTGTATTTCATATGTAATTCCTTAACTCATGTGGAAATAATTTTTGTGTGCAATTGTAAGTAATGATCATATTTTCTTTTTTATGGGGAAAAACAATAATCTTAGCACCATTCATTGAATAATTATTTGTTCCTGAAAATATGCAACACCTACTCTCTCGTGTTTGAAAATTTCCTGTATTTCTGAAACTACTTCTGGAATTATCATCCATTTAGTTTATCTTTTCCCACATTAGATAAATATAGTTTTAGTTACACAAACTTTATAATGAATCTTGATGGCTCATGAGTCTCTCAGTTATCCTTGGTTTTATGTTCTTTCTTAGAGACTTAGAGCCAGCATTTTAGTTATCCATTTCAATATTTCAAATCAAAGACTCAATAAGTAAACTTTAAAAGAAAAAATAATATAAATCCCAAAATTCCAGTTCATAGTAAGAAAAGAAAAAGAAAAATGATTAATTGTTTTTCGTTTTGTTGTGACTTATTTTGTCATTTAACAACTGCCATGAATCTTTTTGCTTGCTCAAAAGTCATGGGAGTTTAAAAACACGTGTAATCTAAGAATTTATGTATATGTGTTTCAGATTTATTTCCGGTCAGGCATTAAGGCAATTCAATCACTGAGTTTGACACATGCTAGGTGCTCACTAAATATAAGTTAATCAAGTTCAACATAGACATGCTCAGCAGTGATCTCCCAGCCCTCATCTATACCCTCCTTTTCTCCTCTTGCTTGACTGTGCACAAATATTTCAATATGTTTCCATTCTGCAGCAGGTGTGTGAGGGAGAATTTAGGTCTAATGAAATGGTCAGTTTTGAACCCAAAACTGGAAACAAAGCAGCCCCAGCTGCTTATCAGGGTGAGAATTCTGCACAAAGGTTACTTGATACTTGCCTTTTGCTCAGTGACAGGGCCCCCAACACCTGGGTTGCATAAATGCCCGACCCTCAGACAACACAAGTTGATGTGAAGTGGGGCATGTGGAGCCAGCAAGCACTGACCCTGACCCAAACAGGTTGCCTCCCGAGAACCAGCTACAATGGGTCCTCTTCCCCTGCTCTTTTGGGATCTTTTTGCTGTGTAAGTAATAAAGTAGTCATTTGTTAAGCAGCTCTGTTGTACTTAAACCTGTATTCTCACAATGTGCCATAAAGCAAAACATTCCACAATCAACTGTCACACATCTTTATTCAAGTCTGAGTTTAAGAAAATTTATAAACTGAAACCAGGAAAAAAAGTTCATTCAGATTCATTTCAGATCATAGTAAGGCAATTCTAATCACTGAGTTTGGCACATGTTAATTGTTCACAAAATACTTTTAAATTAATTCAATTCATCACTTCATTAATCCATTGATAAATTTGCATTGGTGAATTTAAAAAGGTGATTTTTCTGGGCATTACCACTTTCATAAAATCCTTGACATTCCAAATTCTTACTGTTAATCTTATTTAATTCTAAATAGTTTGTGACACTTGCACATTTAATAATAAAAACAAATGTCTGTCATATTTATAAATTTATTTGCTATAATTTTCCCTTTAACCCTTCCTTTTTATACATTTTGAAAGTTAAGTGATCTATATCTCAATCTTACAAATTTCACAAGATCCTTGTTATCTTGTTGACTCCATCTTTATCTCTTTACAGTCTAGTGTTGATGTATTAACCCTAATGCTAATATCTATTCCATATATGACCCATTTTCTAATATAGTATTAATAATTACATATTCTTTTCATAAAGTTTCTTTCTCTTTAATTGTGCCATTCAATTCTTAATCAAATATTTTAAACTCTATACAAGTATTATATATTCATTTATTCCAACATTTTTCCAAGTGTCCATCTCAGCAATCTCATTAGTAATACAGCACTAAGTTCTATCCTTCAAAAACTATGCAATTACCTATGGTTCCATTTTTTTCTCAATAGTTTTCACAGTGAAAGTCATTCTTTTTTATGGCATTAGGCCTACAAGTGGCAACAGATGTACTCTCATGTAATGAAGTACAAGACCCCAATTTGGCATTGCTAGTCAAGAGTTTCCTCTTATAGGAGATGTCACTTTTTGCACTCAACAAGCTCTCCTGCTAAATTAATCTTTGGTTGGCATTTATGTCTACTGAAACTAGTTTACCACTTCCTCAGGATGGCACCATGACAACCCAACAGATGGGCCTAAGGACATGCATGCCAATGCCAGATGATCCAAATGACAACCAGGTTTAAGCATTAAGAGAAAGATTCCCATCCTCAAATAATGAAATAATGATGCACACCAAATATCTGGATATTAAAGAAAGAGAAAGTATCTACCATTTCAACCTTATATGAATTTTAAAATACTTTTTTCAAGTATATGACAAATTAAATATAAATCACACTCATATTTACACCTCTACATATGCCTATCTAGGAAACTATTAACAAATTTAAAGGCAAACATAGGACTCCAAAGGTCCTTAGAAGTACAGAAGACATTAAACATACTTGCTCTTAAAGGAAACATTGAAATATTAAAAGTCAAGTACTTGGTTTCTTAGTCTTTTTCCCAATCATTTTTTCTCAGTGACTGACTAGTTTTCTACCCCTTTGATGATACTGTGCATCCTCTGGCTCCTCACTTAATGTGCTCTAGATTATTCACTTTTCCTAATTCCCAATTTTTTCATACATTCGTCTGCCAGCCTAACTTTTAATCTTTGTGATCATGATGATCTTTATAAACCTTGATTTTCATTATCAGTCTGGTTTAATCTTTTAAAACCTATCATCACCATCATCATCATGATTTTGCAGTGTTAGTTAACTTTCTCTTTGAACTGTGATGAGCT
Organism: Chaetophractus vellerosus; assembly: GCA_004027955.1. NCBI lineage: Eukaryota > Metazoa > Chordata > Mammalia > Cingulata > Chlamyphoridae > Chaetophractus > Chaetophractus vellerosus. The sequence continues at coordinate 3,898 of PVKH010030564.1, forward strand.
TCACCATAGGATCCATGGCTTGATCAGCATTCATGGGTAATACTTTGTTCTTTTTTTTTTTTTTAAAGATTTATTTTTTATTTATTACATACCCCCCCCCCATTTCTGCTTGTTCTTGCTGTGTTCATTCTTGCGTTCTTTCATGTCTGCTTTTGCCCTGCCCTTGGGAGCTTGCCCTGCCCGTGGTGGCTTGCCTTCTCAAGGCAGTCTGCCCACTCAAGGAGCCCCCGGGAACTGAACCCGGAGCCTCCGTTGTGGTAAACCAGTGCCCTACCAACTGGGCTACAGCTGGCCCCATTTGTCTTTGTTCTTAATTCACTTTTCCCTTTCCTTTTCTGGTTTTGGGTCTGTTATTTTTCTCAATGAAACCTTAGGCATATATATTTCCTATGTTCAGTGAACAACATAAAGAACAATGTTCACAAAAATATGAGTGGATCAAAGTTTCAAAGCAATATGGCAAAATGCTAGTATATTTTTCCAAAATAATTATATCTGCTCCTGAAGTTTAGGAGCATTTAAGGGTCCTATAGATTGGTTAGATTTACACAACTCAGATTAAAATAGAAATCTATGACAATTAAACAATTCAGCATGAAAAACATTTCTACTAAAGCAATAATTTGGAATGCCCTGACATATGGTATAAAGTTTTTGACCTGAATCTTCTCAATATTGAAATTATATTTCCACTAGACTTCCATGAAGTTTTATCATATACTTAGAGATGAATTTACATGATAATTTAGTCTAGTACTATACTTTTTTTTGCGGGGGTGGGGGGGAAGGAGGTATAATGGATTGAACCCGGGACCTTGTACATGGGAAGCAGGTGCTCAATACTGAGTTACATCTGCTCCCAACACTATACTTTTAAGAAGCTTCGTTTGTTTTATAGATATATAAGTAAATCTCAGAAAGTTTAAATGTTTTCTATAAGGTCACCCAAAGAGCTTTGTAAGAAGGATTAATTTCTATCTTTCTTCACACCTGCAAATTCTTTCCACTACATTTGTATATATAGCATATACTAAAATAAATATTTCCATAGGAATATTAAGTTCTATTAATTAATTTGAATGCCCAAATCTCTTGAGAGTCTGGCATGTAATTATCACTCAATGAAACATAATAATTTTATCTAAATATCCTTTAAAATAATTCAGGAATGGGAATTATTATATCTATTAATGAAATTAAAAACATAGTCCCTGTTTCCAAAAAGAGAATTAACTCAATGTATTCTTGCTATGTTGAGCTCTTGACTTCAGCTTCAGGAATAATTCTTTATTTGACTCTTTAGGATCTTTAGTGTGTCAATTTTTTCATGACAAATGTAGGTATTTTAACAGTTTTTTATTGCATGACTTTTTGGCCTAACCAAACAATATTATACGAAGCTTTAGAGCTATAGTTTTCATTTGAAAATCATACTTAACAGATACAGGAGAGCATTAACTAGAGAAGGTGACTGTCCATTGGGGATAGCCCATTCCTATGACATTACTTTAGTGCTGAATTGGGTAATTACCTCCCAGGGGCTGGGCCTCACTTCTGAACACACAGAATTTCTATTATTATTATTATTAAATCAAGAGATGATTGTATTTGCCAGGGTTCTCTAGGGAAACAGAATAAACAGGAGATATCTGTCAATAGTATGAGATTTTATAAGAGTCTCTCTTGTGACTGTGGGGATGCACAAGTGCAAGGTTCCACAGGCCAGCTGCAAACAAGGGGCTCCGATGAAAGTCCAATGAAAATCCTTGATGAGTTTCTGGGTGATGCTGGCTGTCCAAAGACAACCTGGGAAATTCTCTCTGAAAGCTGAAATCACTTCCCATTTTAAGGCATTCAACTGATTTGATAAAGCTTCATTCATTGCTGACAGCAATCTCCCTGGCTGATGTAGATGTAATCAGCTACCTATGCAGTAAACTCACTGGCAACTAAAGTCCATAAATTTCCTTGTATTACAATTTGCCCAGCGCTTGTTTGACCAAACTACTGGACACAATTAACTGGCCGAGTTGACACATTAGCCTAACCATCACAATGATCATAACCTGAAGTCAGACAATCATTTATAGTAACAAAATTCAGAGAGGCTAGTTAAAATTCTAATAACAATTATTAATTTATACATAGTAAAAATGGTGATCAAGTGGACTAGTTATTCATGATTATCAATTTGCTTATTTTCTCCTTGTTGACAAATGCACATAAGAAGTCACATTCTAGTCAGATATCTTAGTGAGCTTGGAAACAAGACAAAGGCTTTTAGTTAGATGATGTTAGATGAAACATAGTGTCATCTATAACAACTGGTGGTGTAGAGTTGCTGCAAGGGCCACATGCTTACAGAGTGCAGCATTTTTTTTCATTTCTCTTTTTTTTCTTTTTTCCTTTCTTTTCTTTTCTTTATTGTTCTTTTCTTTCCTTTTTTTTTTTCTGTGTGAACATTGCTTTTGATGGACGTACCCTGTTTTAGATCTATTGATACATTTATTTAGACTACCATCAAACCTTAGGTTAAGGACCAATCTGTCTCCTTAACTTATGTTACTGTTTATTTCTTAAAAGGAAAAACCACCTCCTCTTTCACCTGCCTGGGTTGGAAGACCTTTATTGACTGAAACAACTTATTATCAATGTAAGAAAAAAATCTTTTCCTAAATATATACAACTTGCACACATCTGACACCTGATTCAGGCTGAACTTTCAGTGTAAACTTCTAGCTCGGTACTATCTCATAGTTTCTGAAATTCAATACAATGAATCACTGAAACCTTTTAACTTTGCTAAGTTCCATGCTCTGGCTAGCTCACTGCTGGAAGCTAATATCCAGGACAAAATCCTGTAGCTTTAAAAAATCCAATTTTGAAAATCTGGTTAAATATACTCCTTGTTTTATTTACAAGGCTTAGTCTCAGATCAGTTCCTCCAGACTGAGTATCCTGGCCTTATTACCACATATTTATCATAAATTCATTTTTACTGGCTAGTCCTCCTATATCAGGCCTCCATCATCCTTCTGGTATCTTACTAGCAGGGCAGGCACATCAGATACCTGTAGTTCTGGTTTCTAAGCAATTTCTAAAAACCAGGTGCTGGAATTCATTTCTAATATCCATGGGCTAAACATCAGCATATCTTTAATTAAACCCTTCAGCTTTGATCATTTTCTATCTACTTTTATCATGCAAAACCATTTCTATCTTATTGATAATCCTGACTTGAGTTCTCTTAGACAAGGGGAACGTTTATATACACCACTTGGTCTTGGGCTCATCTTTTCTATTAATGCTTTATAACCTAAAGATATCTTGAATGCCAGAAACAATTTCTATATACTTGCCAGCTATAATCTCTTCACTGCAGGCTGAGAATTCCAAACCCAGAAATTACCTCCTGCCATGGAAAAATTTCTATCAAGGCATTCATTTCTTTGACCTTGGATATTGCCTCACTTTACTTTATTACCTGAAAAAAAGGAGAGCTCATTTTAAGCTCATATGTATGGTTGATATTTGTCCCCTCACCTGTGTAAAGGAGCATTATTACGGAATCTAGATGTAAAAGTGCTGCATAGGAATACCCGTTATCTAAGTAATTCCTCACCCAGCAGGGAAAAGAAAGAGACTCAGAGTTTTAATATAATACCTTACATTCTATATTCTACAGTAAGGATAATAGCATCTGTCTGCAACTATCTCACTTAGTAGCTGCCAAGGGAACAATAACTTTAAGACACTTATGAAGTCCTTTGAAAACCTTAAAAGGAGAAAAACTTGAGTTAAGTTTCTAGGGAGAAGTTAACTTACATGTAATATAACAATGGTATTTTTATTATATTTCACGTAATTTCCTTTGCTACCTATGATTATACATTTTTGTCAGTGGACTATTTTGGCTCACTTACTTTCTCCTCAAAAAAGAAAAGAAACAAACAAACAAAAACAAACCAAAAAATTTAAGCTACACACATGAGCAGAAACACAAATATATTATTTTACTAAATCTCACAGATTGCTCCAGTTATATGATCCTATTTAGAAGAAGTTGGGTCTCATTATCTTAGGGGAGAGCTAAAGTGTTCAAAGATGATTGTGTATAAAGTTTATGTTAATTCAGCTGAGCAACTTCTTTTTTTCAAAACACTGGAAAATAAAAGCATGCTGAGTATTATAAGTCACTAGTGAACAAATTTAGTGACATTTTTCCTGCAACCTAAGAAGAATTATTGTATTGATATTAGTGCCACTACAAGGAATGCTTTCCTTACTAAAATCCCACAGTACCATATGCACACTGCTTTATTATTTTACTCTCTATTATAAGAAAGCATCAATTTTATTTCCCCAATTAGACTGCATGTTCTCTGAATATAAAGTCTACATCTAATACAAGTTGATATCACCTACAGTAACTTACACTTAGAATGAGCTCAATAAATATTTGTTGCATAAATGTCTAACAAGCAATAACCAAGGATCATCTTTGGCTTGAGGTAAAACAAAACATAATAGCATAGGCATGGATCATAAAGTAGAAATACTAGCTTTTACCCATTTGATATTCTGAACATGATCAAAGTTTGCCCAGAGGTTCAGTTTTCTGGTAAATGATAAAGAAATATTGTACATAAGGTTAGAGAAATCTGACCAGACAGCAGTTAACTTTGAGTAATTGTGTCATGGCCAAACCTCAGCCAGTTGTGTATTTGCCCAATGGCTCACAACTGTTCCCTCATGATAAACTATAAGAAAAGGGGTTAAAGTCTCATAATAATTTGAAGGGTATGCTACAGAGAAACAATAGACAACCAAAAAAATATTATTCTTAAAGCAAGTTTGTAGTGCTTAGACTAAGGTTATCTCCTAGATGTACTGGATCCAGATCTCTTTCATGTAGATAATTTCAAGGAGTGTATTTAAGTAGACTTTCTGAGTTTGATTTTTGGGAAATATGGAATCTTAGTACACTCTATTGGGTTTTTTGAGTGAGCTGACCAAGGAGATATAGAAAAAAAGAAACCTTGGGTCTTGGCAAATTGTGAAGGCATCTGAGGTTTATTAATCTGATCTTCTGAGACACATGCTGTGATCCCAGTATAAGCTCACTTGGGTGCCTGCATTGGGCAGGAATGATATGTAGTTGACGTTAATTAAAGAAAACTTAACCCAGGATGATTTAGAAAAGCCTGTTACTATTTTGTTCATTTGAACAGAATCTTGAGAGACTCTATTGAACCCTAAAACATATATGCTCTATTTTATTCACAAGCAAGGAATAATTATTTTTTCCTGGATTCACTTCAGAGACTATTACTCCTGGATGAAATCATTAATGCACAATGGACTTTCTTGAAAATATATTATATATTTATCACTTGATCTATAATAACTAAGAGGAAATTCTTTGCATTGTTGAAGGAAAATTTTCCCAGAAGAAGGTGCCTGAAGATAGGGAGCCATAGTAACTGTGAAGTGTCCCTAGATTTCTAAAACGATTAGTCTTGACTGTGGCCTGGTTATTTGAAGAGCTAAACTATGTCAGGAAAAAGGAGACACTAAGAAATAAAAGGAAGATATCCAGAAAATATAGGAAACAAGGCAAATATATGAGTGGGTTTATAAAAACGTAATAAATTATTACTGGAAATTTGCTTCATAAGACACATGACACTGAAGATAAAAAGAAAAAAATAGTTTTCCCCTTTGGAAATTATATACAGAGAGAGAGAGAAAGAGAGAGAGAGAGAATGGGAAGAAAGAAGCAAGAAAGTTCTCTGAAAAGATAAGCAATTTTCGGTATGTGCAAAGAACATAACCCTGCTATGGGTCAGACTCATCCCATTTGAGACCCAGTCATACCTGTATAAGAAGCCATCATCAAAAAACCTATAACATATAGATACCATTCTGAACACAGAAAAAAAAAAGTGTTGGAGGCTTCTGGAAAGGGGCAACAGCAGGTAACTAGTTTTGAGATTAAACCTAGAAAAGCCAACCAGGAGGCAGAACTAAACAGAGACTCAAGATTCCTATGTAATTGCCCTGTTAGATTCTCAAAGTCAAAGGTCTAGCCTCAGGGTCTTAAAGCTGCCAGTTCTAGATGAAAAGATCAAGGATGAAAGAGAAGGAAGTATATAAGAGCAGAGAACTTTCACAAATATTTTTGGAGGCATAAATTTAAAAAGAAAAGAACTAAAAATTCCCCTATTTGCAGATGACATTGTTATATATATAGAAAATCCTGAAAAATCCACAACAAACCTTCTAGGCTAAGTGAATTGAGCAAAGTGGCAGAGAACAAGATCAATACCCCAAAACGAGTAGTGTTTATATGCACAAGCAATGAATAATCAGAAGAAATCAAGAAAAATATTCCACTCACAATAGCAACTAATATAATCAAATATCTAGGAATAATTCCTTCCCCAAAGTAATATATAGTTTCAACACAATCCATATCAAAATTTCAACAACCTTTCTTGCAGAAATGGAAAAGTCAATCTTCAAATTTACATGGAAAGGTAAAGGGCCCTGAATAGCTAAAGCCATTTTGAAAAAGAATGAAGTTGGAGGGCTAAAACATCCTGATTTTAAAACTTTTTACAAATCCACAGTAGTAAAAACAGCATGGTCCTGGCACAAGGACAGACATATAGACCAATGGAATCAAATTGAGGGCTCAGAAATCAACACTCGTATCTATGGCCAACTGATTTTTGACAAGGTGTCAAAATCTACACATTTGGGAAAGAATATTCTCTTCAACAAATGGTGCTGGAAAAACTGGATATCCATTTGCAAAAAAAGAAAGAGTGCCCCTACATCACACCATATACAAAAATCAATGGAAAAAGGATCAAAGACCTAAATATAAAAATCAGGACTCTAAAACTCCTAGAAGAAAGTTTTAGGAAGCACCTTCAGGAACTTTTTTAGGCAATGGTTTCTTTAACTTTACACCCAAAGTGCAATCAATGAAATAAAAAACACATAAATAAGACCTCATGAAAATTAAAAATATTTCTACCTGAAAAGACTTTAACATGAAAGTGAAACAACAACCTACAGAATGGGAGAAATTTTTGGAAACTACATATCTGATAAAGGTTTAATATACAGATTATGTAAAGAAATCCTTCAACTTAACAACAAAAGACAAATAATCAATTTTAAAAATGACTTGAATAGATATGTCACCAAAGAAGATATACAAAATAGACAGAAAGCACACAAAAAGATGCTCAACATCATTAGGCATCAGGGAAATGCCAATCAAAACCACAAAGAGATACTATTTCACACCTATTAGAAAGGCTGCTATTATAAAAAAAAAATAAAATAAAATAACAAGTGTTGGAGAGGATGTGGAGAAGAAATAGGAACACTCATCCATTGCTAGTGACAATGTAAAATGATCCAGTCACTATGGAAAACAATTTGGCAGTTCCTCAGAAAGCTAAGTATAGAACTACCATATGACCCAGGCATCCCACTGTTAGGTATATGCCCAAAAGAGTTGAAAGCAGATATTTTCACACTGATGTTCATAGTAGCATTATTCACAATTGCCGAAGATAGAAGCAACCCAAGTGTCTATCGACTGATGAATGGATAAATAAAATGTACTATATACATACAATGGACTATTATTCTGCTTTAAAAAGGAAGGAAGACCTAATACATGAGACAGTATTAACGAACCTTGAGGACATAATGTTGAGAAAAATAAGCCAGACACAAAGAGACAAATATTGTATGGTCTCATTGATTTGAAATAATTGGAATAATAATTGGAGTAAGAACCTAGCGTAAAGGTTATCAGTGGGGATAGCGAGTGTGAAGTAAAAGTTTTTAAATGTACAAGGCTCCTATTTAGAGTGGTGGGACTGTTTTGTGCATGTGTTTGGTTGGTGGTGAAGGTAGCATAACATTATGAATACGATTAACAGCACTGGAACATATATATCTGAATGTGATGAAAGGGGGAAATAGACTGTATATATGACAACTGTATAAGTTTTTTTAAAAATCCATGTAAGCTCACTACACAAACCATAAACTATAGTTTATAGTACAATAATAAAAATGTGCTGTCGCCATTTGTAACAAATGTTCCAAACCAATGCAAGCTGTTAATAATAGGGTGGTATATAGGAAACCTGTATTTTATACGATTGTTCCATAAACCCACCACTTCTCTAGTAAAGAAAAGAACACATGAGTAAATAAAAGAAAAAAAAGATAAAAGCCCTAACTTAATACCTGTATTAGTTGCAAGTTATATATATATGGAAGACAATTTGGCAGTTCCTCACAATAATAATATATATATATTATTCTAAGGAAATCTGCATAACACTTTGTGAATGTATTTATTTTTTTCCTTGAAGCAAGTATGTTTCTCATAGATAAACCCCAATATTAGGAAATTTCACAGTTTAATAATATAACTGTTAATTGGGAGAAGTTACCTACCAAGGAATGATTTGCACTGTTTATTTGGAAACAGAAAATCTCAATGGTAAAACTATGAGAGTTTTCCCTCCAGGAACTGT
>PVKH010030565.1:0-12470 GCA_004027955.1 Chaetophractus vellerosus
GGCTATTTTGGAGTCATATTACAAAATAAGTGCAATATCTATGTGAAGACCCTAAAAAAGTTAATACTTTGGGTTTTAATTGTTTACAAATATGAAAATAACACCGTATTTTATATTTTGACAATAGATTCTACTAATCAATGTACAAAACCCATGAAGAATCAAATTTCACTACGATTTTGCCTCTAATTCATTTTAATGAAACCATGTAGATAGACAAATTATCATTCCTAAATATGTTTCTAACCACTATAATAATTTGGCTGTAGTCAATGCTGTTTGCTACATTAAATAATGTCCCAGTCTCTACTAAGTGGTAATATCAGATTCTAAGGAAGGTTTAAAACTTGGCATGAGAACCAAGGTCCAGTTGCAAGACACTGCTAACATAGATGACCCAGGGCTGATGGGAGAAATGGTCTGCCAGGATGCTCTCCCAGGCTGTGGATGCTAGCCTTGCAGTGTCCTGGGAAACCTGCTTTCCTGTAGACAAGTGGTTATTTTTGGACTAAGAAATCACAAAAGAGCCATGCTTCTTGTGAAATATGGCCTTAAAATTGATGGAGTTCTAACAAAATGTTTACTTCATTTGTCTCCAAGAATGCTATCTGGTGCACTGTACATAAATAGATAATAAATGAACTCATCTGGCTAGCTACTTAGATCAACACTTATTTAAATGCAGGAGGCATGTTGCTTTCCACTTTATCTTCCATTTAAATGATGACTGGGGATATTTTAAATATACTTTATTTTACTCCTTATCAGTTTCTCCTTTCAAAGTTAGCATATGAATCTTAAGATATATTGTCGACTCATTTGCAGATTTAAATAAAACGATGTCTAAGATTTTAAGTCTTTGTTGATATACACAATTACAGTTTGTAATATTATTTCCTCTAAGTGATTTTCAAACATTTACTCCCACTCAGAACCCTTTCTTCATTTAAATCTTGGGGGAAACCCAATATGCAAAAGAGCCAACTGAATAATCTATAATTATTTTAAAATAGAATTGTAATAACGAAGTAAAGCCATTGGGGGTGTGTGTGTGATCTGAGCTGCTCTTTGAAGTGGGGGGTGGGAATGGTGGGGGCAGTGAAGTGTGTACCGAGTGTCTTCCCTTGCTCTTTCCAGGATCCAAAACACAGTGTGCCAAAACTATTGCAACTCAGTTGCACTCAGGACAGAAAATTGGGTGATAAGTTTTGGGTTTTGTTTTGCTTTTCTATTTGAAAATAGCTGCAGAATAAAAATTTTTCACTCGTTCCAAAAACACTGAGTTCCTAAAAATTTCCAGATTTCGTATGAGGATAAATAAAGTATATATCCTGTCCTAGGGGAACTCAGTCTAGCAGGAGAAATAAGTTGCTGTAGAAAATGTGATGACTACACGCTGGAATAAAGGGGTATAAAGAGTATTGAAGAGGAGTGATGGAATTCATGGAGAAATTGATACTTGAAATGGGCCTCAGGGGATGGATAAGTAGGTGTTTTCCATGCAGATAACGGCAGAGAGGAACCTACTGCACAAAAGCATAGGTATGAAATGACACAAAGTGTTTCAGAAAGAGCATATAATCACGTTTGGATGGACTGGGTTTGAGAAGCTGGAGAAAAGGTTGAAAAGGTAGCCTGAAGTCAGGTGTGAAGGGCCTTTCTCCCGTAAGCCATTGGTCACTTTTTTAAAATCATGAAATCCTTTTAATAAAAATGCCTGGCACAAACACACACCCACACATTTACACACACTTACATGTAGGTAGGTTTATGTGTGTATATATGTGTATATGCATTTGTATACGGTCAGTACTCATTTTAAATATTAGGGAAACATATTTTGTTTGCTTTTTTTTAGATTAATAAAGAAATAGAAATAGAAGATTCTTATGCTGCCCCCTAGGGCCATTGCACTTTAGGGACCACCATCCTCAGCAAGAGAAGTTAGCAGAGGCTTTGTAAGCAAGAGAGAGCCGTTGGATTGTGTTTTTAATTGAAACTTGCAGATATTTGGGAAGCAGTCGATGGTAAACGGCTAAGTTCCCATTTGGGAGTTAGACAGACCTGGCTTTGAATTTGCCATTTACTAACTACCAACTGTCATTACTAACTGATATGGCACAGGTTAACTACTCAGCCTCAATTTATTTTCCTCTGTAAAATACCTCAGGAGGTATTTGTGAGCATTTAAAAATAGATAATGTATAAAAAATATTTAGTACAGTTCCTCTTCGCCCATTTACTCCTGAATTCACTCTAGTTGGGCTTTTGTCCCCACTTCTCTAATGAAAATGCTCCTCTCAAGGTCAGGAGTTCTCATCTCTCTTCTTATCCAACCTGGAAGCAGCATTTGTTACAACTCATCACTCAGTCTCCTCCTTCCTGGTCCTCTTTTCTCTATTGCCCTTGCTGGTTCCTCCTTTTCCCTCCTACCCCTTAATATTAGGGCATCCCAAGGTATACTCCTTGCTCCTCCCCTCTTCTCTAGCTACACACCCCTAAATTAGGATTCTTAACCTGTGCTCCACAGACCTGGTGTCTGTGAATTGGAGGAAAAACATTTCTTTTTATTTTCACTGACATCTAAATGAAATTTAGCATGTCCTTCAATTCTGAGTGTAGGCAACCAAACCACAGTAATGTTAACTGTAGCTGTGACTTTATGTCCAATAAGAAATTACAAAACTTTATATATCAATGTTAAATTTCTTGAACTTGATCACTTAGCTTAAGGTGGTTACATATGTGTGGTAGTTTGAGATTATTTATGAATTCCAAAAAGAGAGATTATGTTTGTAAACTGGTCTGTTCCTCTGGGCGTGGTACACTTTGATTGTATTAGATTCAGCTGAGATGGCTTTGATTAAATTATGTCAAGATTAGGGCTTTGATTTGACCATGTCAGTAAATTGTAACTCAGTTTGAGTCTCCGCCCCCTTCGTGGGTGTACAGTGAAAATAAAAAGTATGCATTTTACCCTAGGAAAGTTTTTAAATATTTGATGACATATCATTATAACTGGTTTTCTTTGTAGTCCTATATTTAATTTTATGCATTTAAAATGTTAGTTGGAGAAGGAGTCTGACAGTTTTAACAGACTTTCCAAGTAGATCATGGCACAAAAAGCTTTAATAGTCCCAAAACCCTAAAGGATCTCTAATCTCACAGCTTTAAATATTATTGGCATGTTCATGCCTCCCATTTTTTATTTCTAGTTACAACCTCTCTTTTCAACTACCAAGCCAGTATGTCCAACTGCCTACTCAATATTTCCTCTTGTATGTTGTATTAGTCAGCCAAACGGGTGCTGATGCAAAATGCCAGAAACAGTTGGCTTTTATAAAGAGTATTTATTTTGTGGTAGAAGCTTACAGTTACCAGGCCATAAAGCATAAGTTACTTCCCTCACCAAAGTCTATTGTCACGTGTTGGGGCAAGATGGCTGCCAGCATCTGCGAGGGTTCAGGCTTCTTGGGTTCCTCTCTTCCTGGGGTTCTGTTTCTCTGCGGGCTCAGCTGCTGTGCTCTCTCCACAAGGACAGCTGTAGCCTATCAGGCGAATGGCTCTGTCTCTCTCCCTGGGGCTTCTGCCATGTCTAAGGAGCCATCTCTATTTCTGTGTTCTTCTCTTGTGTGTTCACTTCCTGGGCTCCAGTTCAAAACTCCCAACTCTGTCTGTTGCCATGTCTTTTCTCTGTGCAGCCCCGCCCACCAAGGGGCAGGGACTCAACACCCTACTGACGTTGCCCATTTGAAGTTCTAATCATAACTTAATCAATTGAAGGTGATACCTCCGATAGGCTAGTTTACAAACATAATCCAATAACTATTTTTGGAATTCATAAACAATGCTAAACTGCTACAGATGTCTAATTAATAACTAAAATCTAACATTTCAAAAACCAAGCTCCTGTTTGTCACCCATTCCCAAAACCTGTGACTTCTTCCTCCATCAGCAAAATGCAACTCCATTGTTCCAGTTGCTCAGGCCAAAAACCGTGGTTATCCCTGACTCCTCTCATATGCCACATCTGATATAGCAGCAATCTTGTGGACTCTATCTTCTAAGTATATGGAGGATCCATCTACTTCTCACCAGCTCTACACCTTCCATCCTGGTCCAAGCTATTCTTCTCATGCTTGGAGTTTTTCAATAGTCTTCCAGCAGAGCTCACTCCTGCGACCACTGCCCCCAATTCCCAACAACCACACAGCCTGTTATAAAACAGCAGCCAGAGTGATCTTGTTAAAACATACATTTATAAGATCATACTGCCCCTCTTCTTGGGCCTCTCCAATAGCTTCCCAATTCAAAGTAAAACCCAAACTCTTTACAGTGGCTCATAAAGCCCGTATGATTTGGTCCCTGCTTACCTCTGTGACCCAAATCCCACCACTCACCCCTTATTCCACTCCAACTACATATTGCCTTTCTCTCCCATTAGAATGTAAGCTTCATGCAAGCAGGGACTTTTTGTTCCTTTTGATCTTTGCTATATCCTCAAATAATGCCTGGCACTTTTGGTACTCAATAAATATTTATAGAATAAGTCATTTCTTGTATTCCTCATGGATTTTTTCAGCATATTTAGGAGATAAGAATTATAAGGTCTGTTTAAAATAAAATGTTCAAAAATCTACTATTTTAAATCATAGTTATAAATGAAAACATGTTTTAGTATTAATATATTATTAAGCTCTATAACCAAATACAACATTTCCACACATAAAATGTATTTTGTCAACACTAATTATTTTTCTAATGATTAAAGCTACGGTATAGGGTCTTGTTTTGAGTTTCATTAGGAAAAGTCTTAGAAACTTGATTTAATATCTTTATCCTGAAAACATAATTACATTTTAAAATAAAGGCATTCTACAAAAATTCAAAATTGAAGGAGAAGATACATTTATGATTAGCTCTTTGCTCTTTTAAAAGTCTAGGCTGCCTCCAGAAACATTTCTTAAGGGGGGAAATTGTAATGAAATTTTATTTAATCTGGATTTTTTTGTGTGGAACTAAGAAGTGATTTGCTACTTGACATAGTTATTTATACTGTGTTTACAACAGAAGGCATTAATGGCCAGTTTTGTCATTCCCAACATTTTGTGCTTTCCCTGGTTCTAACCTGTACATGCTAGAGAAAAAAACAGATAATTAGACTGGATTACAATGTGATCCCTTCAATTTCTAATATGCTATGATTAATTGGTGTCAGTGAGTAATATGCTTTTAGAGAAACAGTGTTTTAATCTGCTTGGCTGCCAAAAGCAATATGCCAGAAATGAGCTGGCTTTTATGACGGGGATTTATTGGCTTACACAAGCTTACAGTTCTGAGGCTAAGAAAAATATCCAAATCAAGTCATCATCAGATGATGCTTTCTCTCTGCAGAGGCTGCACATGGACTCCTTGTCACATGGCAAGGCACGTGATGGTCTCTGTTGTGCTCTCCCCCTGCCTCTGGGCTTCCTTGCCTTCAGCTACCTGTTCCTGTGGCTCTCTCCCTCTCCTCTCTCTGTACTCATCCCATTTATAAAGGACTCCAGCAAGAGGATTAAACCACCCTGGGCCATGCTGTAACTGAAGTAACCTATCAAAAAGTCCCACCCACATACAGTCTCAAGCGACCACAAACAGTATTATTCACATTTAGGAAAAAGCAATCTGGTGCTTTTGGTTAGCTATTTCTTGTTTTCTTGTTACTTAAAAGTGCTGAAGTATAAAAAATATGAAGCTTCTTTATCTTGGGTTCTCAGAAGAGCCCTATCAGTGTTACCTCCAAAGCTAACCACCTCTTACCATACCCTGTGCTAAACCCCAGGGTAAATCACTACTCTTTTGCCTGGATTACTGCAAAATCTTCTAACTTCCTAGAACTACTGACTTAGCAACACTCTGCATATCCTTTCCACATAGTATCCACAACAATCTTCTCACAGTGATTTTTCGTGGCCATTAGGTCAGAATATAATCTCCTCACATGGCTACAAACCCTCAAATGGGGGAGCGCACCCTCCCCATCTCACTGATGTCACCTCCTACCTCTCACCCCTCATTCACTGTCTTCTTTCTGTCCCTTGAAGATGCCAAGCCCGGGGTTCTTTTTATTGCTGCCTGCCTTCCTGCAAAGCTCTGTCCAGAGATCTTCTGATCATATGGGTGTCAGTTCAGATGGACCTCCATGGAGAGGCCTGCCTCAACTGCCACAACCAAAGTAGCACCTTCCCTCTAGTCAATTATCTTACTTTAGTTTTTGTCATAAAATCTACCATGGTCTGCAGTTACATTAACGATTTTTTCAATTGTTTATTGTCTGTCTCTCCCTCTTAAAATGTAATAAGCTCTTTGAAGACAAGTACTTGTTGTCTATCATCTATTACCAGCTCTCCAGTTCCAAGAGTAGTACCTGGCTCATAGTAGGTGCCCAATAAATTTATGTTCAATCCTTGGATGAATGAGCTAGATGCAAATTACAGCAAAACGAATACCTGGGAAGATTAATCATTCAGAAGGACCACTCACTTAAATGGATACCCTCAAATACTTTTCCTCACTTGTCATAATTTTAATGTATAATTCTAAACCCATACTTCTTAATATGACTATTAACTCTTCTAACAAAATTGTTCTATAAAACTATTATCCTGATGCAGATTGGCAAATTTTGTTCTCTAAGATCAGAGTCAAAAATCTAGAAAAAGTATCTGGAGAAGCCAGAAATTGATATTGGCCAATAAAATAAGTACTGTTTTTGGTTAAACAATTACCAAGTGAATATGCTTTAAAAATAAATAACAATAAATAAATAAATAAACATATTTTTAAAGGCCAATAATTTATTTGGCAAAAAATTTGAAATAATCTTTGCAATATATTTTCTAGAATAGCAATGCATGAAAAAGTAGCTATGCCATCTTATTTTAGATACAGAAAGACTATTGGTATTAAACACAGAATGTATATCAGTCTTAGATATGAATGCTTCTTAATAATCAATGACAAACTTGTTATAGACTATACCGGGTTGTATATATTTTTGGTTGTTGATAATGCTTTAAATATTAATTTGGCATTGTCACTTTCTTCATTTCTATGTATGTTGTTTGTGGACAGTCTTAAAACCTCTTGTAGCCTAGAAAACAAGAGTATGTAGTAGGCAATTACTGTTGGGAATTTAAATAGAGTTCAACAACTATAAAGGATTTCACTAATAGGAAAAGGACAAGACAAACCCTTTATTGACCTTTGTTTCACATTAGAATGACCGGAGTTTGACACCAAAATGACAGCTGGTTAAAACAGCTTGAGATTTCAAAGTGCTTGAGTATATATAAATATTATGACTGATCCCACAAGTGTGTTGGAAGACACTCTAAGAAAGGTCTTTGGTTTAACAGTTTCTACATTCTCCCCTTTTGGTTAGAGAGAAATATCACAGAAAAAGTTTTATCTTCTGGATTTAGAGGAAATAGGATAATTGCAAACATGTAGTTGAACTCAACAGAACCGAGATTGGATGTTAGTATTGTGAATGTAAATTACTACTTTGTGCACAATCCTAGGGTTCAGATTCCTGTAGTTTGATGTTATTGACAGTCACTGCTCCAAATTAACTTTATGTAACATAATATAAATAGTAATTATATGTAGAAAACATTAAATTTTATTTTACCACCCCCTTTCTGCAACAAAATATGAGTGGGACAACAAGAACTCTCAAAATCTAAAGTAAATCCTTGACCCATCATTCCAATGCTCTGGTCTCACAGTTTTCCAAAGGGCACGCCTATTCTCAAGCATTGACTTTTTAAAATTATCTTGACTTTATTTTTAAAATTTCAATCAAGTTCAGTTTTATCTTAACATAATATTTACTTAGAGTCTTCTGTACAGTTTTCCACGGGCAAGGAAAATGGGATGGCAGGATAGTAAGAATAGGAAGCAAGAGTAATAAACAAAAGTCAGAATGATGTAGTTTGTTATTAGACTGAATAGATTAAGATTATCAGCAGGACAGAGTTCAAGGAGAAGCTTTCCCATGAGGCTTGTAACATTTTTAAAAGGCAGTACCATCAATTAGTGAAGAATTAATTCTGAAATGTGAAGGTTTACTCAAACTGTCTAATCAGAGTACGAATGCAGCTCAGGCCTGAGGGTTGCATGGCAGAGAAAAGGCTGTGCAGACTTAAATAGGTAGAGGAGAGAAAGAAGAGGAAGACAGCATGTCTGGAGTATGCTGAGATGAATGGTATTATTTTCATGTTTACTTTTTAAAAAGGTAATGCATGCACATGGGACAGAATTCAAATACTACAGCCTAGAATCCAATGAGAATTAAGTCTGTTTCCCACCCCAATTCCCAGTCCCCCAGTTTCCCTCCAGAGGGTTAACACTTACTTGCAAATCCTTCCAGAGATACTCTATGCATAGACAAGCATTTATATACAACTCCTTCTTCTTTTATACAAAAGAAGCATTATTTACAATGATAACATTTTTCATTGAAATAGCATGCTAATCATATGATTCTACACCTTGCTTTTTTAACCTAATAGACTATAGACTATTCCTCCTAGTAGCCTCACTCCCTTTTAAGAGCCAACTTATATTCTATTGTATGGATATGCCATATATTTTTTTAACCAATCCCCTACTGATGGACATTTAAGTTGTTTCTAATCTTTGGTTTCTTAAACAGTGCATACACATATATGAGATTATATCTTTTTATATTTCTGTTCAAAATTATTAGCATGGTGGTGAAGAGATCACAAGATAAATTTGTCATAATTAGATTGGTATATTTAGGAAATGTCAATTTATTCTGGGATAGAAAGATATTAGTATAAAGTGGTATTAATAAATTAATTTTTAAAATTTAGAATGATAGAGCTTCATTGCTCTGGAAATAAATACATAAATATCAATACACTTTTTGGTATTTTGATGCTAATCTTCACTAAAAAAATTTCAAAGTTAGAGTGAGGGTACCACAACATTGTGAACACCCTTAATCCCACTGAATGATATGCTTGGGAGTGGTTGAGATGGGAAAATTGTTGTTGTATATATCTTCCCACAATTATAGAAATGAAAGAGCAATTAAAGAGAAAATGACAATTTAACTGCAATATGTGATTCTGAATGAGATCTAATAAAGGAAGAGAAAAGGCTCAAAAGTCAAAGGGGCATTAGGACATTATTAGGTCATATGAAAACATTGGAATATAGACTGTAAACTTTATATCATTGTTAAATTTCTTGCAATTGATAACGGCACTTAAGGTGGTAACATAAGTGAATATCCTTGTTCTTAGGAAATGTACATGGCAGAATTAAGTGTTCAAGGAGCATGATATGTACAACCTACACAAAACACTCAAAACATCTAATCAAAACAAAGAAATGAAAATGAAAGTGACATTTCTGTGCAATAAAGGAAAAAATTGGCTTTATCTATACTACGCATGATAATGGTTAAATAATTGATGGTAACTTTATATGGGGAGCTATTATGTTACAACTTGAAATAATATTTTAAAGAATAATGGCATGTAAATATTCACATTATTATGTTAAATTAAAGACTGTGCCATAGAATTATAGGTATAGCTAAGTCTATACCTATAATATAATTTTTAAAATTTTCCAATCTGAAAGGTGAAAAATGGTATCTTAGTGTGGTGTGAATTTATTTTACTATAAGAACAGATCATCTACATTGCATATGGATACAGACCCATATATATCAGAAAGGAAACACAAAAATGTTAACAGTAATTATTTCTGTGTAATTAGATTAACCTTTTTCACTTTTCTGTATTTCTAAATTTTTAAGGTAAGTACTTCATTTTTTAAAAAAGATTTATTAAAGAAAATATTGGAAAACATAAAAATGCAGTTAATGCTTATTTTTAATAAGAGCTTTTCAAAAATGTATATTCCTTTTCTCAGAAGATACACCCCTTCCATTCTTCTCCCCAACCACATATGTGGGAAGTACATGAATCAAGTTTTCTTAATTATCTCACATTAGTATAGATATCATGTTTCAGCAAGTTATTTCGTGAAAAATCATCATTTCAACTCGAATGATCATAAACCCTTTCCCTGCTTTGTCTACCTAAAGCCTACTATATGTACCAACTATCTTAAATTTGTATCTCCAACTTAGACCTGCCCTCTCAGTGTCAGATCTGTACATCCAAATGCCTCCATGCCATCCCTGCTTAACTGTCTCACAGGTAACTCAACCATAGCATTCGTTCATACTAAAATGCACACCTGGTCTTCCTCCCAGTCTTTCCTGTCACCCCCAAAATCCCCCTCATCCCTCCCCAGTATCCACCTCCAATCATTCAGAAACCTGAAAGTCATTCTTGATACCTCATTCTTCACATCCAAGTCATTGCCACATTCTGTCCATTCTACATTCATAATATGTTGTGCATCTCTCCCTCTCGCTGTCTTCACCACCATCACACCAGCCACTTCCCTTGTAGCTTACTGCAATAGCTTCTCACATGTCTTCCCATTTTCACTCTTGCCCACTTCAAGTCATTACCCATATGCAATGTAGATGATCTGTTCTTATAGTAAAATAAATTCACACCACACTAAGATACCATTTTTCACCTTTCAGATTGGAAAATTTTTAAAATTTCAATAACAGAGTGTGTTAGCAAGGGATATAGGGTAAAAGCACTCATATATTGATGGAGGATATATAAATTAATTCTCTCTTGGGGGAGCAATTTGGAAATATCTATGAAAACTAAAATTACATAGATCTCTTTATGACCTGCCAGTTTATTTTTGGGAATTTATCCTTCAGGTATTTACAGAAGGGTAAAATGACATATGTATGTGGATAATTATTGTGGATTTTCTTATATATAATAGCAAAAGACTGGAAACAGCCTAAACGTCCATCAGTGGAGCACTGATTAAAAATAAAGAATGGAATACCCGTGCAATAGAATACTATGCAGCTTGTAAAAAGAATATATCAACTAGAAGTGAGCTGATACGAAAAGTACTCCAAGATACATGGGTTAAGGCGATAGAGCAAAATGCAGAACCATGTATATAATATATTACAACTTGTGTAAAATTTTAAAAAGAATAACAGTGTTTGGTCTGGGACAGGGAATGAATGACTGTAGGACAGGAATGGGAGGGAGAGATGATTTTCAGTCTACACCCTTTTGAACTTGATGCACTCTAGGTAGCTCACACATTCAAAAGAAAAATCATTTATTTTCAAGAGTGATCTTTAAAGAGGCCATATAGGGGCCGGCTGTAGCCCAGTGGATAAGGGCGCTGGTACACCACATGGAAGGCCCCAGGTTGGGTTCCCCGGGACCTCTCCGAGCGGGCAGACCACCTGAGAAGGCAAAACCACCATGGGCGGGGCAGAGCCACCGTGGGCAGGGCAAAAAGCTGCCACGGACAGGGCAAAGCCACCACAGGCAGGGCGAGCCACCTGCGAAGTGAGCAAAAAGCCACCTGGGAACGGAAGCAGACCCGCCCACAAGCAGGGCAAGTGAGCTGACTTGGCGTGTCGCCTCAGCGGGGGAAGACAAAGCAGACATAGAAGAACACAAAAAATGAACACACAGCAAGAGCAAGCAGAAAAGGGGAGGGATATGTAACAACAAAAAAAAAGATTTAAAAAAATAAAAAATAAAGAGGCCATATATGATCACATGGCCCCTCTACTTATCAACCTTCTATGAATTCCTTTGCATTTAGACTAAAGCCCAGTTCGGGTTTATGTGATCATGCTTGGGCCAAACTTGTGCCTGTCTCCTCAGTGCCATTTTAGGGACTTCCCTGGCTGTCACATTCCAGTCCACATGCCTTGTCTTTTTCATGTCAGGAGTGAGAAGTACATACATCATTGTTTATATTCTTCCTACTGCCTGAAATACTTATTTCTTTTACTCATTTCCTTCATTTATCAATGTCTTCCACTGAGAAAAGTTCTCTAATCTAAATTAGATCCCCTTATTAGCCTCGCTCACAGAAGGGTGAAATTCTGCGTTTGTTTGAACTTTAGTTAATGTCTTCACTGGATAGCCCTACCTATGAACCCCGAACCACGTGCTCTAAACTCACTGAGGATAGGGACTCTGTCCGTCTTGTTCCCCACGTATCCTTTACCTAGCAGAGTGCATTACTAAGGGTTCAATAAATTTTGGTAAATAAAGGAAAAAAACAGATAATTGACTTTTCAACCAATTTCAATGAATTCTACATTACTAATTTTTTATCCTATGACCTCTAGGTCCAGGAAATAAAACATAATAGAATAAATATTTTACTATTTATGAAAATAAATGGCATTTTAGATTTGTTAGTTATAGATTAAATTCAAATGTAGGTTTGTCCAAGAAATAAAATTGTTCAATTTAACTATCATCAGTTATTTCCACATTGACTTTAATTATTTACCATTTCTTCCA
>PVKH010030566.1:0-12472 GCA_004027955.1 Chaetophractus vellerosus
AATCTAAAAAAAAAAAAAAGAATGAAAAAAGAATGAACACAATTTGCTATCTTCTTTTAAGCAAATAAAACCATAAATTCATTCTGGCTGTTTTTTTTCCATTTATTTTTTAAAAAATTAAATCAGACAACATACATGACTTTGCACTTACAAATTATTGGTCAGGCCAAAGAACTAGTGACATCAACCAAATTCCCGTAAAGCAGATTGGACAGGACCTCTGTGTTAGAGATTTGTGAGAGAAATAAAAGATGGAAATTGCTTCAACTTCATTCTCCAAAAATGCAGCTGAGTAACAGGTCATCTATTGCTGCTTGACAAACTTAGCCCAAATTTACTGGCTTTAAACTACCACCATTTTTATGATAGCTAGTGATTTATTGGTTTTGATTTCAGGCATAGCTTGGATGGGTGATGTTTCTGCCCATGTGTTGACAACTATGGACAAAGTGGTGTTGGGTGGCTGCTGGGCTGGGCTGGAGGGTCCAAAATGGTTTTGCTCACCTGCTTGGTGGCCGGAAATTGTGTCTCTCCCTTATTCTTATAGAACTCATGCAACATTTCCATAGCGCCCTTTAGTTGGATAGCTGTAGTTCTTATACGGAGCTTAAATTTCCAAGAGACAAGAAATATCAGTATTTCAAGGCCTGAACCCCAAAGGGGCCACAGTGTTATTTCCTCTGTACATTTTTGCCAGAGTGGTCACAGAAATTGTCCATATTCAGGTGGAAGGGATACGACCCCAGCTCTCCAATAGAAGAATCTGTGGCCATCTTTATTCTACCACACATGCAAAGTTTTTTAAAGAGGTAATTAAAATATATGGATTTATTCAGAAGAACATGCTGGTACTAATAAAACTAGAGGAATATCCAGAAATATAAGGTAGTTTTAATTGCTAAGTTTTCTATCATAAATTGATGAGTGTCAGTGATAAAATATCAAAATGTTGAAAGCTGCTCCATTTGTTTTATTCCATTAAAGAATGATATTATTTTCTTGTTATAACATATAGTTGCTAGAAACTCAAATTACACAAAAATAGAACATGATAGGTCCCATAGTAATATTTGTACTAACTCATGCACTTTTTTAAAAAAAGTTGTTACAAGGGATTGAACCAGGAGACCTTGTATATGCAAAGCAGGCACTCAACCACTGAGCTACACCCTCTCTAATAAACATACTTTTGAAAGTCAAAACAGCATATTACAAATTAAAGTTAGGATAAAGAGTTTGAGTTCTGGATTAAGACAGATATGGACCTTTTTCCTGGGTCAAATAATGTATCCCTTATGATCTCCATCTTGATAATGAGAAAATAATAGTACCATACAGGACTTTTGAGTATGAAGTGAGCATGTATATGAATTGCTTAGCATAGTTACTAAAAATCATAGCACTCAATTAAGAATATTTTTAGAAGTTGTAAGGGGAAATTCCATTCCTAGAGACTAAAGGGAGGCCTAACATTTTAGATAATATTTCATGCAGGCTATACTTCTCTCAGGCTCAGTCCTTTTGACAAGGAAAATAAATATAGCAATCCAGGCATTTCTCATATCCATGAGTTAACTGCTCTACCCAGATAACATTGAATGGAGTGAAGATTTAGAAAATCCCACCATCTTAAATCATGTATTAGGATTGGCAAGTTACCTGGAGTGGAAAATCAGGAACGGGACCTGCCTTGTCCAGACTGCAGAAGGACGATTCTAGTATGTTATCCTTGAACAAAATAAATATCCATAGCTAGCTGCCTGTCTACCTGCAATTAGCACAGACTTCCAGGGGCTCCCTGGACCCAGGTAAGTTTGATATATGAAGGCTGAAGAATTTTCCCACAGGCCAAAAGCCTGGTACTAACGTGAGCATGGGCTAGCAAGTACCACATTCCCATCTAGCTGAGGCTAAGCCCCTTTTCTCAGTGGTATCACCTCCTATTTCTTAAGTTGCATATGAAAAACATAAAATTCCTTTCATCTTTGGAAGATTATTAATAACGGTTTCCATCTCTTCACTTGCGATTAGTTTGCTGAAGTTTTCCTTTTCTTCTAGGGTCAGGGTAGGTGGTTTGTGTGTTTCTAGGAATTTGTCATCTCATCTACATTGTCTGGTTTTTCGGCCTACAGTTGTTCATAGTATCCTTTTATGATTGCTCTTATTTATGCGGGGTCAGTGGTAATGTCCCCCCTCTCATTTCTGATTATACTTATTTGTATATTCTCTTTTTTCTTCTTTGTCACGCTAGCTGAGGGTTTGTCGATTTTGTTGATCGTCTCAAAGAACCAACTGTTGGTTTTGTTGATTCTCTCTATTGTTTTTTAGTTCTCGATTTCATTTATTTCTGCTCTGACCTTTGCTATTTCTTTCCTTCGGCTTGGTTTGGGATTAGTTTGCTGTTCTTTTTCTAGTTCTTCCAGGTGTGCAGTTCTTCAATTTTAGCTGTTTCTTCTTTTTTAATATAGGCATTGAGGGCTATGAATTTCTCTCTCAGCATTGCCTTTTCAGTGTCTCATAGGTTTTGATATGTTGTATTCTCATTTTCATTTGTCTCAAGATATATGCTGAATTGTCTCGCAATATCCTCTTTGATCCACTGATTGTTTAAGAGTATGTTGTTTAATCTCCATATATTTATGAATTTTCCCCTATTCCATCCCTTACTGATTTTCAGTTTCATCCCGTTATGATCAGAGAAATTGTTTTGTATAATTTCAATCTTTTTCAATTTATTGAGACTTGTCTTGTGACCCAACATATGGTCTATCTTGGAGGAGGATCCATAAGCACTTGAAAAGAAAGTATATCCTGCTGTTTTAGTGCATGATGCTCTATAGATGACTGCTGAATTCAGAACTCAAAATAGACCCTCACATCTACAGTGAAATGAATTTTGACAAGAAAAGTCCTACCAGCTGAGCTAGAACAGTCTATTTAACAAATGGTGCTGGGAGAACTGGATAGCCATATTCAAAAGAGACAAAGAAGACCCCTATCTCACAACTTATATAAAAGTTAACTCAAAATGGATTAAGGGCCTAAATATAAAAATGACAACCATAAACTCCTAGAAGAAAATGTAGGAAAACATCTTCAAGATCTTGTGGTAGGTGTTAGTATCTTAAAGATTTATTTTTTATTTATTACATATCCCCCCCTTTCTGCTTGCTCTTGCTGTGTTCATCTTTGCATTCTTCTGTGTCTGCTTGTCTCCCCCCGCTGCAGCGACCAGCCGAGTCAGATCACTGTGCGGTGGCCTGCCTGCTCGCGGCGGCCTGCCCGCCTGTGGTGGCTTGCCCGCAGCGGCTTGCCCTGCCCACAGTGGCCTGCCCTGCCCGTGGCGGCTTGCCTTCTCAAGGCGGTCTGCCCACTCGAGGAGGCCCCGGGAAATAAACCCAGGTCCTCCTATGTGGTAAACTGGTGCCCTGCCAATTGGACTACAGCCAGCCCCTAGGTGTTAGTATCTTAAACTTTACACATGAAGCATGAGCAACAAAAGAAAAAAAATAGATAAATGGGATCTCTGCAAAATTAAACACTTTTGAACTTCAGAGAACTTTATCAAAAGGCTGAAAAGGCAGCCAACTCAATGGGAGAAAATATTGAGTAATCACATATCTGATAATGTTTAATATCAATGATATACAAAGAGGTTATATAACTCACTAATAAAAAGTCAAACTACCTGATTCAAAAATGGGCGAAAGACTTGAAAGACAATTATCCAAAGGAGAAATACAAATGGTGAAGAAGCACATGAAAAAATGCTCAACATCACTAGTGATTAGAGAAATGCAAATCAAAACTACAATGAGATATCATTTCACACATATTAGACTGGCCACTATTAAAAAGTCAGAAAATTGTGAATGTTGGAAAGGATGTGGAGTGATAGGAATGCTTATTCACTGTTGGTGGGAAAGTAGAATGGTACAGCCACTGTGGAGGACTGTTTGGCAGCTCCTAAGGAAGTTGAATATAGACTTGCCATGTGACCTGGCAATAAAATTACTAGTTATATACCCAGAAAAAGTGATAGCAGAGACACAAACAGACACCTGCACACTACTGTTTATAGTGGCATTATTCACGATTGCCAAAACTTGGAATCAACCCAGGGTCAATCAACTGATGAATAGATAAACAAATTGTGGTGTAGACACACGATGGAATATTATCCTGCAGTGAGAAGAAATGAAGCATATGAAAACATGGAGGAACCTGGAAGACATCATGTTAAGTGAAGCAAGCCAGACACAAAAGGACAAATCTTTTGTGATTTCACTGTTATGAACTAAATATATTGTGTAAACTCATGGAGCTAATAATTAGAATATAGGTCACCAGAAAATAGAAGGAGGGTAGAGAAAGGAAGCTAAGGGTAAATCTGTGCCAAATTGGTAAAAAGGTTGTTTGTAAATCTTTGGAAATGAATAGAAAAGGTGAAAGCATATCATGGTTTTTGTAACTAGCAGTACTATTTTATGAGTATGGCAGTGGTTGAAAGGACAAGTCTAAGGTCCTGTATATTACTAGAAGGAAAGCTAAAATCTGTAACATGGAATGGTATAAGATAGTAAAACGTCATATAAAAGATGAATATGGGTGATATTGCATATATAAGATTGTTTTTACAAAATATAAATACAAATATACTAGAGAGAAGGAAAAAGAATAGCAACAATATACGGCAGGGGGAGCACAGAGAGATTGAGAGGTGATGAGTTTTGTTTGTTTTTGGTTTATTATTATTATTATTATTGGAATAATGAAAGTGCTCTAAGAATGATGGAAGTGATGAATGCACAAATATGTGAATACACCAAATACCATTGACAGTACACTTGGATGAATGTATGCTTTATTAATACATATCAATAAAATTGATTTATTAAAAAAAAGACAAAACAGACAAAAAATCCTTTGAAAATTGCTTTCTTTGTACTATTAATATTTAAGGTTGACAAGTACGTATTATATGAAAATCTAAAATGTATGGCTGCCAATACCGTGGAAAGCTCAGAAACAATAATTAATTTTCTTTACTAGAAGAAACACTTTGAATGGAATATAAAGGGGCTCTGCAAAATTATATTACTTCAGTGATCTAGTAAACCAAAAGGAAACCCCTACTGAAGGTAAGCACAAATCAAGAAATAGAATTTGGCATTTATTCATACCTATGTATTATATTACTTATCATAAAATTCTTAAAATTCTCCAGTATTTAATCAACCAAATTGAGATTTCAGAACATCCGCTTAATTTTTAATCTTATGTATCTAAGCACCTTGTTTTCCCATGTAAATTCTAGTAATTCAACTCTCACTATACTTCTAGGATACAGTATTCCAAGTTCCTTGGAAAAGACATACTTGCAGTAATACCTTGAATTATACAGCTCCATTGTGAATAATGTAAGTTGTATTTAAAATTTTAAACAAGATGATGATGCTGCAGATCTCCAGTACTGCATTTTTTCCTGTGTTTCCTTTCAAGTCTTAAGAAAACATCTTAAAATGAGAAAAAGCAAGATAATTAGAAGCGAAATCTAATTTCAAGCTTTCAAACATGTAATTGTCACCTGTAATAAATTTCTGATGATTTTAATTAGTGCTTATGAGCAGTGAGTATTTTCAACTACAAGATACTGTATTTAGTTTACTAAATGATGCTTTCTGAGATACAATGTACATTTAAATTGTAGTTATGCCTAGGCAAAGTCAATCTTGCAGGGGAAAATGTGAATTATGTAATTGAGTTGTTAAGACACAAACTTTTAAATTTTCACACAATGACCACTGTTTTTCGGAAGTACAGAAATTTTACCAAAATGATCATTGTTTATATCTCTGGCTTAATCTTCTATCCTTGCTGCCTGATTGCTGTTGGCTTTCATGGATTGACAAACACATTAATTTTGGCTACAAAGAAAAGAGACACAGGAGCAATTAATGTTCAATTTTTAGCTTCATGTAGAATCATTCTTGCATTTTTTCTTTATTCCTCCCAGGTCTGATTGACAAATATTTCAACCACCATGTAGGGCAGGTTATCAGGAGGAAAGATTTCTAGCAATCAAATTATTAATCAATTTAACCTATTTATAATGTTGCTAAAAATGCAATACACTTCTTGTTCAGGAAAAATGAGTATTATTTTTTCTCTTTCTTCTTTGAGGGCAATAATCAACTCCAAATCATCTTAGGTTTCTAATACATGGTGTATTAGTCAGCCAAAGGGGTGCTGATGCAAAATACCAGAAATCAGTTGGTTTTTATAAAGGGTATTTTTGGGGGTAGAAGCTTACAGTTACCAGGCCATGAAGCATAAGTCTCTTTCTTCACCAAAGTCTGTTGCTACGTGTTGGAGCAAGACAGCTGCCAGGGTTCAGGCTTCTTGGGTTCCTCTCTTCTCGGGGCTCTGTTTCTCTCCAGGCTCAGCTCCTCTCATCCTCCACAAGGTAGGCTGTAGACTGTGAGGCTCTCTAGGGTTTGCCTCTCTCCACAAGGCCAGCTGTGAACTGTCAGGCGAACAGCTGATCTCTTTTCCCAGAGCCTTTTCTCCTTCCTCACCACCAAAGTCCTCCGTGAGCTTACTCCCCTGGGCTCCACCATTAACACTCAGTATCAGAACTCCAAAATCAAAACTCCAACTCAAAACCCCAACTCTGTCTTTTGCCATGTCTTTTATCTTTGAGACCCCATCCACCAAGGGGTGGGGCTCAACACCCTACTAACGTGGCCCAATCAAAGCCCTATTCAAAACTTAATCATGCCCAGATGAACAGATCAGTTTACAAGCATAATCCAATATCTATTTTTTGAATTCATAATTAAATAAAACTGTCAAACCATTACAACCATTTTCCATTTTCCCTTGCAATATGCGGTTGTTCTGATTTCTCTATATCCTTGCAAAACTTGGTTTTCTGTTTATTATTTTTATTATAGACCTTGTAATGAGAATTTAATGTTATCTGCATTTTCTTAACAGTTAACAATTTTAAGCAATTTTTCATGTGCTTATTAGCCATTCATATGTTTTCTTTGGTTAAATGTCTGCTCTAATCCTTTGTCCACTTTTAAATTGGGCTGTTCATTTTAATATTGAGTTGTAAAAGTTCTTTATATGTTTTAGAAATATGTTCTTTGTCAGATATATATGATTTCCCAATATTTTCTCCAAGTCTGTGACTTCTTTTCATTTTTTATGAAGGTATCTTTTGAAGTGCCAAGGTTTTTATTTTAAGAAGCACAATGTACCAATTTTAATCTTTTTAGTTCATGCTTTTAATGTGTTTAAGAATCTTTGCCAAACCTAAGGTCATGAAGATTTGCTCCTGATAAATTTTTATAGTGTTTTGCCATTACTTTAGGTCTTTGAAGCAATTTGAGTTAATTTTTTGTATATGTTGTAAAGTAAGTGTTTAAGTTCATATGTGTGCATGAATATATGTGTTTTTATATCAATAACCATTATGCAATTGTTGAAGAACCTTTCCGTCTCTCATTGAAATTTCATGGCATCTTTGTCTAAAGTCAATTGAAAATAAATGTAAAGATTTATTGTTGAACTCTCAATCCTGTTCCATTGATTCTTATGTCTATCCTATGACAAGATTACACATATTTATATTTGTAGTATTATAGTAAGTTTTTATATTATTTTTATATTATTTATGGTGCATATTCAAACTTTCCTTTTTTAAAATTGAATTTCTTTATAAATTTTAGGTTGACCTTACCAATTTTTACAATAAATATCTGCAGGGATTCTGATATGGATTAGATTGAATATATGGATAAATTTATAAAGAATTGACATCTTAAACAGTTTTGAATATTTTTTTCCATGATCATAGAACAGCTCTGCATTTATTTTGATCTGAAGTAATATAGATCAGCAATATTTTGTAGTTTTCAGTATAAAAATTTCCATTTCTTCTCTTAATTTTATTCCTAAGTATTTCATAAGTTTGCGATTGTGAATGGAATTGTTTCCCTAATTTAATTTTCTAATGTCCATTGCCATTATATAGAAAATTGATATTTATAACTATCAATTGTTTTAAAGAGTGGTGTTGACGTTTCCAGCTATGATTGTTCAGTTGTCTGTTTCTCTTTTCAAGTTTGTCATTTTTTTGAACTGAACCCGGGGCCTCCCATGTGGTGTACCGGTGCCCTATCCACTGGGCTACAGCCGGCCCCTCTTAAAGTCTATCTTGTCTGATACTGATATAACCACTCTATCTCTCTGTTACTGTCTGCATGTATTATCTCTTTCCATCCTTTTATTTTCAACCATTTATGTCCCTGAATCTAGGATATGTTTCTTGTCAACAACATACGTTTGGTTTTTGCTTTTTACCCAGGCTAAAATCACTGCCAGCTTAAACAGGTTTAAATGTTACATTTGCTAATTGCTTTTCATTCCTCTTTTCCTTTGCTACCATCTCATTTTATGCTAAATATTTTCATTGTACCATTGTAATTTCTTTTATGCTCTTTTTGCTATATTATTTTGAATTATTTTCTGAATTGCCTTAGAATCAGGGCTAGCAAACATTTTCTGTAAAGGACCATATGATAAATATTTTAGACTTCATGGGCCATATTTTCTCTGTCAAAGCTAATCGGTTCTGCTCTAATAGTGCAAAAGCAACCAGAGACAATATGTGAATGAACAAGCATCGATTTTTTTTCCAATAAAATCTTTCTCACAAAACAGGTGGCAAGCCAGATTTTATCTGAGTCATAGTTTCCCCTCTCAAGTTTTAGGGATTACATTGCACATAATAACGTTTTACTTCTGATTCATAATAACTTAATTCTGCTAAAATATACACATTTTTCTCCAATGTATCTCTTTAGCTCACTTTTTTTGCTATTATTGTCATATATATATCTATATATTATGAACCCAAAGTATATAACTTTATTATATCTTATGTTATATGAAGTTAAGAGAAGAAATAAGAAAAATATATTGATAAAATCTGTGACATACATACTTATATAATTACCATTTCTGGACCTCTAATTTCTTTCAGAGCATTTGAATTAGTGCCTGGTCATTTCCTTTCATCCTAAAAGATTTCCTTTAGTATTTCTTATAAGTTAGGTCTGCTAACAACATATTTTCTCAGTCTTGTTTTTTCTTTTTACTTGAGAATCTTTTATTTGGCTCCTTCCTTTTCAAAGGATAGATTGGTTTTAGAAGTCATGATTGACAGTTCTTTTCTGTCAACAGTTTGAATCTATACTAACTTTCAGCCAGTTATTTTTATCCATTGTATGTGATCAGTCAACTGATAAAAGTTGTATGTGATCAAGTTGTATTGATCAAGTTGTATGTGATCAGTCATTTTTCTCTCGGTGCTTTGGAGGTTTTCTCTTTGCCTTTATCTTTGCACAATTTAATTGGTGTATTGGGTTTAGGTATTGGTGTATTGAGCTCTTTTGTGTTTATTCCATTTGGGATGTGATAGCTTCTTGAATCTGTAGATTAAACATTTCCATAATTGGAAAGTTTTCAAGTAAAATTTTTTCAAATATTTTTTCTTCCAGGATCCCCATTACAGATATGTTACTATACTTTGCTGTTGCCCCACAGTATATCAAGTTCCTTTCTTTTTTCCAATCTTTTTTCTTTTTGTTTTTGAAATTAGGTAATTATTAATCTTTTATTTTCAACCTCACTGATTCTTTCTTCTCCAACTCAAATCTTTTGTTAAGATTCACTAGATATTTCTTTATTTTAGCCATTGTACTTTCTTCAACTCCAGAATTTCCATTTAATTCATTTTTATAATTTCTGTTTATTGAAATTATCTACTTGCTGAGTCATTTTCATTATACTTTCCTTTAATTATTTAAATACGATTTCCTTTAATTCTTTGAAAATGTTTATATGTGCTGCCCTGAAGTCTTTGCTAAATTGCATATATGTTTGAGACAGAGTAAATATCAATTTACTGCTTTCTTTGCTGAGTTTAGCTCACCTTTCTTGTTTCCTTTCATATTTTGCAAATTTCTTTTGCATGTAAGAGCAAATATTTTAGATGATATATTGCAGCAATTCTGGATTCTGACTTTTCCCATGGTGTGTTGTTGTTTTGTATGTTTGTTTATTTAGTAACTTGCCTGGACAAAATGTATGATGTCTATCTCCCTAGCAATGTGTGCTTAGTTATTTCTCTGTTCAGAATTTTTTCTTGTTTTTATGTTTAAGTCTGGCTTCTTACCTGTAACCTATGTGTCTGAAAAGCTCAGTGTTCATTCTAAAATTGGTAAAAAGGATAAGCACAAAGACAGAGTCAGTGAGGCTTCTATTTCTTGTTCATGGTCTGTGTGGGCTGGAGAGTGTTTCTACTGTCAGGCCATTTTAAAAGTGCCCTGGCTTTTTTCCACCTCTCCTGCACATGCACATAGGATTCTTCTGCCAGGCATGTTCAGGTATCTTATTCCTCTCTGGTCTCTGTTTTGCATACACACCGACTCCAGTCAATCAGTGATATGGTGAGAGCTTGTCAAGTCTTTTCTGCATTCTTCACTTGCATAGACATGTAGCTCCCTGTTAAATTCCAGGTTACCCTTATAGATCACCAACCTCAGACCAGTGCCCACTGGACTTCTCTTTCAGCTGTCACAGGGATTGCCAATTTAATTGGTAATATTTCAAACCAAGTGTGCCCTCTCCAGATTTGCTTGTGAAGCTGTTGGTTTCCACAGTATGCCCCACAGTGGTTCAACCTCAATGTCAACAGAACTAGGGGAGTACGGGATAGCCCTGGGCAGGAAAGCCACAAACTTGGCTGGGTAAGATTTTGCACTGGTCCTATTTGCGTTCCTGAAGTCTGTAAAGTCCATGAAGTCTTTAAGAACAAATGCTTCTTAGTTTGTTGTATGCCCCTGGTCAAATTCCAGAGAACCAAAATGACTGATTTTTATCACATGTCCAATTTTGTAGCTATTGATTTCCTTGTTCCATCATGCTAAATGTAAGAACAGAATTTTTATAAAAAATACATAAAAAGCTAAACTCACTTAAACACTTTATCTTTTCAAATCTATAGTCTATAATTGAAATCAATTTTGTAAGCACAAATTATCCTGTGATTGCCACAGTTAATCAATGAGTAAATATAATCAAAACCTTTCAGTGAAAACACGGCTTATTTAGAGAGAGGGATGGTGGAATTTGAAACCTGTGTTGACTCCATTATTACTGTGCAATTTAGATTGTAAATTTGTGAGTTTTATTTAAAGCAACATATTCTTTCACTAAAAGAATTTTATCCATTAGAAATATTTTATGATGCAGATAAGCTATAAGATTACATAAGGAACAGTGTCACACATTCATTTGCTTGATATGTTAATATTCCACTGTTTTCCTGATACAGATATATATTAGGACATTATGTACTTCCAATCCTTTTGAAAATATTAACTGCCAAGAAGATGGAATTACATTTACTCAAGCTTTTTATTTGCTTAATTTACCATGCTTTTTAATTTTTAATTTTGCAATATCTGATTGTATTCACATATGGTGAATCTACAGTTATAGAAATAATACAGCATTGTTTTCTTATTCTACAATTGCTAGAAGCATCAATATAGCAGAATCGTTTAATGTTATCTTGACCATCTTTAATACTTTGACTTGAACTTTATCTAAAACTTGTTTATCTCTAAATGCCTCATTTTTATAGACATAAATACACAAACTGTTTAATGAGTATATCCTTTTAAATTAAATATACACTCCAATTTCCTCCTCTTAAAAACATCCCTTCCTTCCTGGTACTAAATTGTTCATTCAACAACAACAACAAAAAACTGTGCTGAATATTGGGCACTGGCATAAAATATTTAAGTATACTGTACTGTGATTTTTTTTGTGTGTGTGCAA
Organism: Chaetophractus vellerosus; assembly: GCA_004027955.1. NCBI lineage: Eukaryota > Metazoa > Chordata > Mammalia > Cingulata > Chlamyphoridae > Chaetophractus > Chaetophractus vellerosus. The sequence goes on from PVKH010030566.1 coordinate 11,923, forward strand.
AATCTAGTTGATCAAAATATACATGTATTTGGATAAATCATCTGCAGTTCCTTGTTTTTATTATTTCCTCATCTAAAGTGAGAATAAACTAATATGCTATATGACTAAAACTACTAATTAGTTTTGAACATGTTTGCGGTTATGTGCCAGTAAAATTGCACTCTCTAGTTAGATGATGCAAGAGTAGGAAAGCTATTCTGTAACATATTCTGCTGGCAATCCCAACTATCTATGTTAAAAAGTATTCATAGAAGAATTTAGCAAAAACCTCTTTAATTCCTTCTTACAAATAACTTTTATTCCACTGTCAAGGCTATACATGTAAATTTTTTTATTTATTTATTATATATCCCCCCCTTTCTGCTTGTTCTTGCCGTGTTCATTTTTGCGTTCTTCTGTGTCTGCTTGTCTCCCCCCGTTGCGGCGACCCACCAAGTCAGCTCGCGGGCGGCTTGCCCTGCCCGCAGTGGCTTGGGCCCTGCCCTCTGTTTTCTCAAGGCGGTCTGCCCACTCGAGGAGGCCCCAGGAACCGAACCCGGGGCCTCCCATC
>PVKH010030567.1:0-12473 GCA_004027955.1 Chaetophractus vellerosus
CTTCGCCTCCAGACGGCTGGGAGGCCCCTCAGGGGCGGCAAGCCGAAACCCCACGGCAAGCAGGGTCGCCGCCGAACAACGCCGGCAGCCAGTCCCCGGTCCCTGTGAGTAGTGTCGTCGCCGAAAAGCGCCGACGACATTTAGTTAATAGGTTGCCTGCATAGCAGCATTGCAACATTCCAAAGGACAAAGGACAAGTTAATCCTTCACACTTCTAGGCCAAAACAGCGGAGACTATTGATTAGAAAGCCCCAAGTGCACCCCTCTCCACACATCCCCCCCCACCACCACACCACACCAGTGATTCTCCCCTGGCACAGCTGTGACGCTTCTGCAATCCAAAACCTTCCCCCAAACAAAGCCAATAAATAAATAAATAATAATAAATACAAAATAAAATATAAAATAAAAAGTAATTATAAAAAATTTTAAAAAGAGTAATCAATGTCTTTCATCCCTGTAAGATCTGTTAATGTTTATGTACAGTGACAGTTTCTTCTGTATGTTCCCCCATTGTCTTTTTTTTTTTCACTTTATTTTCAAAAAACTTTGGTAACAGAAAAGTCACATAGAAAATATCAAGGGTTCCCATATACCCCACCCCTCCCCCTCTCACATTTTCCCCTGTTAATAACATCTTACATGAATATGGTACATTTGTTACAATTGGTGGTCAATGGTTTATATTATAGTTTATATTCTGTACCATATTGTAGCAGTTTGGCAGTTTGATGTAATTATGAATTCCAAAAATAGATATTGGATTATGCTTGTAAACTGGTCTGCTAATCTGGGCATGATTAATTTATGATTAGGGCATGAACTGGGCCACGTGAGTATGGTGTTGAGCCCTACCCCTTGTGGGTGGGGGAATCGAATATAAAAGGCACAGCAAAGAACAGAGTTGGAGAAGGTTTGATGTTAGAGTCTTGAGCTGCAGCCCCAGGAATTAAGAGAGCTTGGTCGTGAGGAAGGAGAGAAGGCTCCGGGATAGGGACAAGCCATTCACCTGATAGTTCACAGCTGGCCTTGTGGAGCGAAGCAAAGCCTAGAGAGCCTCATGGTCTACAGCTGACCTTGTGGAGGAAACAGAGGAGCTAAGCCCAGAGAGAAACGCAGCCCGGGGAAGAGAGGAACCCAAGAAGCCTGAACCCTGGCAAACGTCGGCAGCTGTCTTGCTCGAACACGTGGCAATGGACTTTGGTGAGGGAAGAAACTTGTGCTTTATGGCCTGGTAACTGTGGACTTCGACCCCAAATAAATACCCTTTATAAAAACCAACTGATTTCGGGTATTTTGCATTAGCAGCCCTTTGGCTGACTAATACACATATACTTTTATAAATTCTAACAAAATGCATAATGGCCTGTATCCATCATTGTAATATCATGCAGAACAATTCTCTCCAAAGTCATAGAGGTTCTGAAACAGTGTTCAGAATTGTCTGAGAACCAGCAGGCACATTGACACCTCAGCCGTTGACATATGATTTTGTTTATCTGTTAAGATGATTACGTAGATATTCTTGTTTATTCTGTTAATATGAGGAAATGCCTTGGCTAATTTTTCAATGTTATAAATAAGCCTTACAATATGTTCTCCTTTTTTATGAATTGCTAGAATTGATTTGTTAATATTCTGTTCATTATTTTATGGCTATATTCACAAGGGATTTTTGCAATTAATTACCATTTTTTAAATTTTGAAATAATTATAGATTTACAGAAAAGTTCCAAAGATATTAGAGCATTGCCATATACTCTACAACCTGTTTAATGTTAACATCTTACATTCCCATGCTACTTTGTCAAAACCAAAAAATCAGCATTAGTATTTTACTTGGATTTCACTAGCTTTTCTACTAATGTCCTTTTTTTTTTTTTTTTGCTGCAGGACCCAATTTAGGACACCACAGTGCTTTCATTTATCATGTCTCCTCAGTTTCCTCTGGACTGTGGGAATTTCTTCGTTTTTCACTGTTTTTCATGACCTTGATAGTTTTAGGAATACCCCACAAGCTATTTTGTAGAATATAACTCAGTTTGGGTTTGTCTGATGTTTTCTTATGATAGGACTAGGGTTATGGGTTTTGGAGAAGAATACCACAGAAGTGAAGAATGTTTCTCATCACATCATATCAGTGAGCATATGGCATTCACATGACTTCTTATCGGTGATTTTAAACTCGATCACTTGGTTAAGGTGGTAACTTAAGGTATTTGTCCCTTTCCTTACACTATTTGTTATAAACCAGTCACTAAGTCTAGCTCAAACGGAGGGGAGAGTATCTACACATATTATTTGGAATTCTTCTATAAAGATTTACCTTTTCTCCTCAATTTATTTATTCAGTAATTTATTTATATTCGTGTAGAATGCATAGAATAATGGATATTTATTTTGTACTTTTGGCTATACTCCAATACTACTTTATTTTGTTGTTCAAATTGTTCCACCTTTGGGCATGGGAGCTCTTTCAGCTGGCTCCTTTGTCCTTCTGACATATCCCTGTCATTGTGGGCTTGTTCTGTATCTATCCATCTCTCTGTGTGTGTATACATATATATATAGTTATAATATGTACATATACATGACTTCATTTCACACTTCTCTTCTTGTTTATCTATTACATCTGTCTCTGGCAGTGTGAAACCTGGCTCCAAGCATCCATTTTCCATTTAGTTATTTATTCAACCCCAGTATGCATGCAAAGCAATTTCAGAATTGTGAACCTGCCCCCTCATAAGAAACAGATTTAACAACTAGACTGTTTATGCACAGATCCTTTTATCTTTGGACTTAGAGGTTTATTTATTTTTTTATAATCAGGTTTTGATATTATGATTAGGCTAGCCTCTATTTTGAGACATGTTCTTTCCTTTATTTTTGGAAAAGTTTGTTAATAATTGGTAATTTTCTTCCTTAAATGTTTGAGAAAATTCCATAGAGAAGCCATATTGGATTGGAGTTTTATTTTCAGAAAGATTTTTGATAAATTCAATTTCTTTAATGCTATTAGGCAGCTCAGATATTCTGTTTTACTTTGTGTCAATTTTCAGAAGTTGTATTTTTCAAGGAAATTTTCTCTTTCAATACATTTGTCAAACGTTTTAGCATAGAATTGTTCAAATTAATTTCTTATTATTGTTTTAATGTCTCTTTACCTGGTTCCTAGTTAATTGATTTCTGTTATGTCCTTCTTGTGCCAAGTTTGGTAACTGTGTCTTTAAAGGAACTTATCCATTTAAACTATGTAGTTGAATTAATTGGAATAAAGTTGTTCATAACATTCTCTTACAATGTTTTCTTTAATATGTTTATAATGCTAACACATGCAAATCTTCTAGAGTACTAGGTCTGCAAATTTACCATTTTAGCTAAGTTTTCTCCCTGAATTTTAATTTCTTTATTATAGAATGTCTTAACTTTTATACATACTTGAAGACCCCAGAAAGTTGTTCTTCCTGAGAATCCAAATCCCAGGAAACCTGTCTTCTGTTCTCAACCCCATTACTAATTAAGTGGGACTTTGTACAGAACATTTATTTTGCACTTTCACATATTCAGAAAGGCCTTGTTATCAAACACAGTGAAAGGATCAAATTTAAAAATCAATTGAAGAGCAAATAATTAAAGCTATTGATTAGCTGGAATTGGCTTGGATTAAAAGTGGAGTAAAAATTAACCCATTTTCTTTTAAGAATATTGTCAAAATACTCAGTAACATTCCTCTATGGTTTTGATCAAGATCCACCTTGTTTCTTTAAATCATTGTAAAAGTTGTCTTTGCTTGATTAAAGAAAACATATCTTGCTCCCCATATTCTTTGTTCTCTAGCTGTTCACATAACAGAAGGTTGTCCATAAATTTGTAAAGAAAAGTCCTAATTATAAACTTCTGCCAAAGTTTCATTTTAAGCAAAGGTCTATCTGTAGAGATAGATGCACATGCTCTAACTAGTAAACAAATGAAAACATTGCAGCCCATAATATATCTCTTATTTGTATTAAATGTCAAAAATCTCAAACCCAAACTCATTGCCCCAGTACTTTGAACTGCATTTTGCTTACTCTAAATGGGTTCTCCTCTGTTTTAGACTTGAATGTCTTCTTCACACCATTTTTTCATTTCTAAACCATTTAAGGTCCTTTTTAAGTAGGCATAATATAAATCTGTAGGGGAAAATATGGGAGACCTGAGTAAAATGTATAAAGGCCTTTCTCTTTTAAGAATAAAATCATTTTCCCCATCTATGTGCCATGGGAATGAAGCTGAAAGGTAGCCTTGGTGCTTTATTTTTTGCAGGTACCAATGCCATCACCAACAAAAAGGCTTTGTAATGTGAAGCTATTAAATCTTTCTAAGTGAACAAAGAAATTCTGGTGGGATCTTTTGAGTTAATCAAAGGGAGAGAAATCAATTTTATTATTTCGGGAGGCTTGAGCTGCTCTCTCTCCTAATGGGAGAATAGAAACTTTTGTTGCGTGAACAACTCATTTAATCTCTCAGCAAGAGGAGAAAGTTCAGGCAAAACTTCAAATGACATCTGGGATTAGTCAAAGGGACACTACCCTCTTATTTCAACACCCCCCTTTTTAATCCTATTCCTTCTATTTACTATCTTCCTAAGTGTATCTCTGACAAAGTAATGCTTTAGTATATTCCTCTCTACACACACCACACAGAAATATTGGCATTTTTAGAGTAGTTTAAAGAAAAAACTTACAAAACCAAAGAAATGCTTCCATAATTGTAGAGTATATTGTCATAGGAAGTGGGAATATATAGTTGGTGTGTTTCTTTCTTTCTTTTTTTGTGAAGGGGGCTCTGATATTCATTCACTTCTTCATATCATGAGAGAAAACAACATGCTTACCTAAACATAGTTTCTTCATATTTTCATTTCTATTTTTGTGTTTTTTTAAAGCTGTCATTAACAGATATAGTCATCTTGGTCCTGACAGAGAGAGAGAGAGAGAGAGAAAGAGAGAGAGAGAGAGAATTTTGACCTTGTTTTTATTAGTTTGTGTAGTCACTTTTATTTAATGGCTTAAGAATTTCTTTTGTTTCACTCTTATTTTTGGACATGTGAGAGTTTCTAATATGTTCATAACCTGTTATTTTCATAATCTCTATTCCAAAAAAACCCCACTAAATGTCATCAGGTGTTGAGTGTACACACAATGAACACTCATCCAGAAATATATCAAGGCAAATGTTATTTAGAGATGAAGCTGTATCAGGTTGCTTTCAGTTAAAATTAACAGAAGATTCTGACCAAATGGCATTTTAGAAACAGGAAGGATTATTGACTAATGTATGTAATTGTCCAGGGCTAGATTTTACTTCAGGCAATTCTTTTTAGCCAGGACTCAAAGAGTATGACAAAGATTCTATCCCTCTCCCCTTGTTTCTTGATTTTTCTTGGCATCAGTGGTCTTTTCAGTCAGGCTCTTCCGTCATGATCAAAGTGTAGCTGTTTGCAGGGTCCTGGGCTGCCTGCACCCTTATTCACATCTACAAGGAAATAAAAAATAAGTCTACATATCTTTTCCCATTAGTGAGCATGCTAACAGTGATTGCCCTAATCTCATGGACCCAGTCTTGAATCTTCCACAATAGCACATAGTCCCACTATGACTGGGATTTGGAATATAAATGATTACCTTAAGCCCACAAGGGCCTGCTTATGGAGCTGGAGGAGGAACTGCTCCTCCTTGCATTTGTTAGGATGCTTTGGGCTGCATGTAACAGATTCCAAATGAGATTGACTTATCCAAAAAGTATATACATTATCTACATAATAGGATGCCCTGAGGTAAAGCAGGATCTTAACTACTAATAAAACATGACTAAAAAGGTTCAGACAACTAATTAACAAAATAGAAAAATAAACAAACTGTTAAACCAGTAACAACTTCTCATCTCCTGGCTTGTACCTGGTGCAGTTAGTTTGTGATTCAGGGACATAATAGTGGCTGTTGTCTTATCAGTCAAATACTAAATCCTGTCCAGAATCTTGAAAGCTTCTGCACAGCCACTCTTGCAACAAACGCAGAGGTCTTGATTCAAAGACTCAAATCAAACAATGGTATCTTTTAGGACCCAACAGCCATGGATCGACACCTGCAGCAGAGCCAAGAGAAATCTTTTAAACAGTGCAAGTGATACACAGATTGGGGTGAAATTGATGGTCAAGTTACACAGGCCTTGAATCTAATATTGACCAAGAGGAGAGATGGAAACACTGCTCATGAACTAACTTGAATCCTCTTATTTTTTATATTTTTTTATTTATTACATATACTCCCCTCCCTTTCTGCTTGCTCTTGCTGTGTGTCCATTCTTGTGCTCCTCTCTGTCTGCTCTGTCTTCCCCCGTTGTGGCAACGGGCCGAGACTGGTCACTGTGCAGGCGGCTTTGCCCCGCTTGTGGGTGGTTTCTGCTTCCATTCACAGCCAGCTCTGCTTCAGTTTGCGGGTGGTTGGCTGCGCTCCATTCGCGGGCGACCTGCCCTGCCCGTGGCGGCTTTGCCCTGTCCGTGGCAGCTTTTTGCCCTGCCCACGGTGGCTCTGCCTGCCCATGGCGGCTTGCCCTTCTCAAGGCAGTCTGCCCGCTAGGAGAGGTCCCTGGGAACTGAACCCGGGGCCTCCCACGTGGTATACCGGCGCCCTATCCACTGGGCTATATGGCCGGCCCCCTGAATCCTCCCATCGTCAAACTGTTTTCCCAGGCCCCATTCATCTTACCTGGAAGATTCCACCTTAGTCCCAATAAAACAAAGTTCTGAGAAATAATTGCCTATGTATCTCACAAGGAAATCTGTAGGACCTGTTCTTCCTCATGCTAACCAATATCCAGTTTTGCTGAAAACCTGAATGCCCAATTGCTCAAAAGTGCTGTGATTTGGTTCTCAGTATTTCTGCTACTTGTCATTAGAATGAGCCATCGCCTATACCACATTAGAACCCTCTCTGCTTAATTCTATTGAAGCAGGATCTTCAGAGACTGTGTAGCTGCTCATATGCTAAATATGAAAAAGTTTTTCACTCCATTAGACTCCTTGTTTATTTCAGCACTAGGCTTTTCCAGGGGAGCTCTACAGGATTTTTTTCCCTCTGTTTATTTTTAAAATCAACAGTTTGTCCTTTTGGGAAAAAAGATGTAGAGTTCTAATGTGAATAAAAATTTACAGTTGAATGCCAAAATCCTAAAGTTATTTACTGTAAGCACATTTCAAAAATTACAGAGAAATACATTCATGAATTTAAAATAGGAATGCATTGGAGAAAGTCATATTAATATCTCATAAAGTATTATTTGAACTCAGAGAACCAAGAAGTTTTGGAGCTATTTTATTCATATTTTGTTACTTAGTGATAGTAAGTAATTCAGAGAATACAATCACAAGAGTGGAATTTTTAGTTTTCCAATGCCCTGTCCAGTTTATATTTTCAGACATAAATCTCAAGCACAGTACCTTTAAATAAGAGAAAGGAAAGAAATTAAACTAACATCTTTGGACTAGTACATCCACAGCTACTGTACCTGCTATTTTCACATTTCTCATTTTATCATAAGACCCAATAATTCTATAGTAGAAAATTGAGCCTCAAAGTATTAAGAAAACTGTCTAGGATTAAAAAGATGTCTATCTCCAAAACCTGTACATTTTCCACTACAGCCTGCTGAGATGAGTAACCATGTGCCTTTGTCATAGCAATGTTTGCCTCCATGAATTATTGGGTAAATAAGGCACACACTTTCAGGATAGGAAAGGAAATTCATGGTTATTTAAGAGCTAATTTGTACCAAGCACTGTACTAGACAACTGGACATAAATTAACTCCATATTACCATTGTATTTGTCAGCCAAAAGGTGCTGATGCAAAGTACCAGAAATCTGTTGGCTTTTATAAAGGGTATTTATTTGGAGTAGAAACTTACAGTTACAAGGCCCTAAAGAGTCCAACTCAAGGTCACTTCCTTACCAAATTCTGTTGCCACGTGTTGAAGCCAGATGGTGGGTGATGTCTGTGAGAGTTCAGCCTTCCTTCTTTCTCTTAGGGCTCCATGACCCCAGCTTCTTCCAGTGTCAGCTGCAGCCTGGAATAAGGCTCATCTCTCTTCCTGGGGCTCATTTCTTTCCAGGGTCAACTCCTCTGGTCTCATCACAGGGTCAGCTGTAGACTATCCGGCTCATCTCTCTTCTCAGGGCTGTGTGTATGGAGCACTCTCTCTTCCTGCATATCCGCTTCTGTATGTCTACTTCTGTGTTAGAGTCCATTTTATCAGCCAACCAAGGAGGGGGGGATTCAACCCTCCACACCCTAATGAAGTGGTTGAATCAAAGCTCTAATTTTAACATAATTTAATCAAAGATATCTCAGCTGAATCTAATATAATCAAAGGGTATCATGCCCAGAGGAAAAGACCAGTTTACAAACATAATCTATATCTCTTTTTTGGAATTCATAAATAATCTCAAATTGTCACAACCATTTTACAAATAAGGAAACTGAGATGTGGAGAAGCTAAATAATATGCCTAATGTTACATGGCAAGGGTTCAAACCCCGAAGGCCATTCTTGACTCCATCAAGTAAAAAAAGTGACAACTTGAGTTAAAACAAGTACAAATTGTTGTAGTCATTGATGTTGGAACCAAGCTATTTGTAACCTCAAAAACATGTACATTGTTTTATACAAAATAGCAAGCCAACTAAGAGCACTTAACTAATGTGAAGGACACTGGACAGGCAAATGTCAGTGCAGTGCATAGATTCAGGAACTTCTGGTGCCCTTCTGTCGCCCACTGAGAGGCTGGGGCCTGAAGATATAGAAGAGAGTAGTTTAGAAATTGGCCAACAGGCTTCCTTTTCACAAAGATATAATCAAGAAAGTTATTGCTCTTTCAGACAAATCCATTCTCCTTTCTGATTTATCTTTCTGCCTTTCGTTTAATATTAAAATCAGATTAGTATGAATTTATGAAAGGCCAGTTTAAAAAGAACTAGAGTCAGATCTGCCTTATTATACATTGTTCTGCCCTCGTTAGGTCTACTATCCAAATAATATATAAATGAGAATGCCTTTAAATCCCGTAAGTATGCTTGCATGGAAGTTCTTATTTTTTTAATCACAAGATCCAGATATTGTATAAATGCTTTTCTATATTTGAGAATATAGGTAGAGAGTCTTAATTTTAACACTGCTTTTCAGTTCATTTGAGTTCAAACAGCATTAATGAACTTTCATCATGTTCCAGGTGCTGGGTTAGTAGCTGGAGGTGGAGAGACGAAAAAGCAGTGTCCTTCCAGCTGTCTTCAAGGAGATAGATGGATAAAGAGATGCTTCCCACATGGTTCAATAGGAGATGAGATAGAGGCACCCAAAGAGTGATAGGAAAGCATGGGAAACTAGGATCTGCTAGTGATTTACAGAAAACTTACTGGAGCAGATGACCCTGAATCCTCATTGGTAGATTTCCTAATGGTCAGCTGCTTGGATAGCTATAACCCTTAGTAAAGTTGGACACACAGACTGCATTTACTTACATGAATTTATCTATCATTCTCATGATTGTCCATTTAAAAGCACCTCAGATGAGTGGCTGACATCTTATGAATAGCACTGACACACTGAAATGAATACTACTTGATAATTGGTCTCTACATTTGGCCCGTAAAGCTGCATTTTTTAGTACCTATTTTGGAGAATCAAACATTTTTATTCATCCAGTTCCAGTTATTAGATAACTGTCATTTTACTCCCCCATTAGCAAAAGCAAATGGTTTTTCATTAAACTAATTTAAATATCCTTAAGCTCTTACTAAAGCAATTATCTGGAAGGGCACGTCAAGATTGTACAACCTGATTAAGTTTGGACAAACTGCCACTAAATTAGTATTTTAAATCGTTGCCATTCCTTGAAAGAAGAGTCCCGTGTGCTAAATATGGGTAAGAAAGCATAGTCTTGATAAAGTCAAGAATGAGGGGCCTAATTAACTATATGAAAAGTTGCTCAACTACATTCCTAAGATAAATATTTATTTAGACTACACTGAAATATCACTTCTCACCTATAACTTGGAAGAACCTAGAAACAAAGCCCCTTATTAAAACTCTAGAAAAGCTGGGTCAGAAACATACATGATGACTCAGGAATATCTTGTTTTATCTGAAACCAAAGTACGTATTAAAGGCTGTTTTGGGTGATGTCAAAAGATCTTGAGAATCAAGCTAAAGATGTTCCTATTAGACTAATAAAAAACAGTGATAACTGCAATATATTAAACACATCAAATTTTTTAAAAATCCATAAAGTTCTAATGAGATGAAGAAAGTACTCAATCATCTTTTTGAGGAAGTTAGGTAATTAATTCTTTATTCTGAAAAGAAGTAAAGGTAAAAGTGGAAAATCAGGCATTTTTTCCTGCCTTTCCTATACATACAGCACTCAGGGTAACTAGATAGTTAATGAAAGAAAGAAAGTTTTTATGTTTAACAATAAATGAGAAAGGAATGATAGAATTAGAAAAAATAATTATTTTGCAACACTGAAGAAAATAATGGATCTAGGAAACAATGATGGCTAAGAAATGATAGACAAAAGAATAATGAGGCAATTTATAATAGATGGGTCAGGCTGACTACACCTAAACCCTGTGACCAACTGTAATATTATAAAAAGAGTTATATCAGACATAATGTAATTCATGATGGAAGTATACAACACCACTTGGGAAGTATTCATGGCCAAATACATGAATAGATAAAACCTGAATCTAATCAAGTCTCTAGATCAGACTATCCAAGAGTAGTACTTCCTGTGATGATGGGCATGTTCTATATCTGCAAAGTCCAACACAGTAGCCACGGGTTTCATGTAATATTGCACAGTTAAAATGTGGCTGGTGAAACTGAGAAGTTGAAATTTAAATTTAATTTATTTAACTTTAATAGCCAAATACATCTAATGGTCAGTGTATTTGAGGGTGCAGCAAAATCTAAATATATATAAGGGATAGAGGAACATGGTAAATGACATTATGGAGTCGGTCTGCAAATTCCAGACTATATGAACCATCACAGGGTAAATGATTCCGTTTCTAAAACTAAATGAAAAGGAAAATAAAACAGGAGAATGAAACAAATTAGAGATTAAAAATATTTAGAAGACGTGGTAGGCAGAATAATGACCCAACAAATATGTCCACATCTTAATCACTAGAATCTATGAATATGTTACCTTCACAAAAAGAATTTTGCAGGGAAGAATTTTGCTTGATTAAGTTAAGGATATTGGGATGAGGACACTATCCTGGATTATCTAGGTGGGCTCAATATAATCATAAGGATCCTTCTAAATGAAAGAAGGAGGCAGGGGAGTCAAGGAGATTCAAAGGAAGCAGAGGTGGAGTGATGTGATTCTGATGAGATTGAAGATGGTAGCAAACCAGCAATCAAAGAATGCATTTGACTCTAGAAGCTGGAAAAGGCAAGGCAGAGAATTATTCCCTAGAGACCTCAGAAATAATTCAGCCCTATAAACACTTAGATTTTATTTCAGTGAGACTTCTGACCTGCTTAACTGTAAGATAATCGATTTGTGTTGCTGTAAGCCATTAATTTGCAGTAATTTGTAACAACAGCAATAAAAATCTAATATAGGAGACATATAATCCAAATGCTACACTGGAAATTATGCTTCCAGTCTACCAGCAGCAGAATGTGAGCTTGTTGTCTTCCAATAAATTTGAGAAATTTTCAAGAATGCCCTTGAAATTTTTCCAACATGCTGCAGGTGTGTGTATGTATTTGTAAACTTATTTTACTCTGTATGTACTAGGACTGATCAGTTAACATTTGAGTTATCGTAATTATAAATTAACCCTTCAAGACAATGAGGCGGGATCTGAAAAATTAATTAAGGTTTCTTATTTTAAAGGGACTGTTTTGGAAAACACTTCAAATATTGCTAAATCTTCATTGATGATGCACTAAACTGCACAGAGATGTTAAAAAATCCCTTCACTGGTGAAATAAGTGATGTATGGGATATATGGATTGGCTAGACATTCTGTGTGAGCACTTTGGCCTTTCTCTGAATGGGCGGTTAGAATCTGTCAAGCTGAGCAACCAGTTAACTTTAGAGTAGGCTTTATGGCAGAACTCCATTTGATCAAGTCTCCTATTATTTAAGAAAAGATTGTTTCTCCTCCTACTATCCTACTCTTAGGGATTAGATGATACTGACACTAGAACAGTGTCATATCTGCCTTGGAGTAAACCATTAATTCTAGAGGCACGTCAAAGTGTATAAATTTTACAGGGCAGATTGTAGAATTATTCCATGTGCCTCCTAGAAAGATGCTTGTATGTGGGGGCAAAATTTAGCCTGTAACCTACATCAGATTTCGAGGTTGGGGGAGTGAAAGCCTAAAGCCCTCCTGTACTGTGTCTAATCCGTTG
>PVKH010030568.1:0-12467 GCA_004027955.1 Chaetophractus vellerosus
AAGCTCGACATGCTTAGTTTTCACAATGTGCAGTCATTTGTGAGAAAAACCCTAGTGATATCAACATTGTCCACTGAGAATGTACCCCCCTGAAGAACAGAGGTTTCCAGAGTCTGCTGAAAGCTTAGTATCTTGAGAGCTGTAGGCTCCCCCTGTAAGACATATGGCTAATGGTATTCACCACAGAAGACATAATGAATATCTATGTGAAGGAGAACTAGACTGAACTTAAATGTGGAAGAATTGACCTTTGAGAGATATGAAGTCTTGGAGACACAAAAGCTGGCATCTCTTGGAGCTTACACTAGTTAAGCAATGGAATTCTTAGAGATACATATTTTACAATTTAGGAAAGCTGGCATCAAAAACCTGAAAGAAAATGTAGGTGTGAATGTATGGGTGGAGTTTTTATTAAGGGAGATGGTTTTAAGGCTGTGAAAATACTTGTATCCTCATAAGTAATTATGCTAAAAAAGATGGGCAGTATGACAAAAAAGAAAGTAATGATGGTAACATTCATTGAGTTAGTCACCTAATGGGCATTATCAACTTACTTAATCCTTAAAACAGCCCTACAGTAAAAAGGTCTCATCCCCATTTTATAGATGAAGCATCAAAGGTCAAGTAACTCTCCTAAGGTCACATCCCACTAGGAAAGAGTGAGACCAGAATTTGAACACCACACTAAAAAGTCTCTGAGTTTAAATGTTTTAAACTACATAAGAATTGTGGGAAGTGGCACAGAGGAACAGGCAGGAATCTCTAAGAACTTTATTAAAGAGGCCCCAGCCCAGAAAGACATCAGATACAGGAAACATGCCAGCTATAACAAAGATTTCAAGTGAAGTTAGGCACTAAATGATGGTCTAGGAAAAGATAGGACAACTACTTGAGGGAGATAATGTCAAAATAAAAAGATAAAGAGAGCCCAGGCAAAATTACCCAACTGCTCACCTATTTCCATTTTATCTGCTAAAGTAGAGGAAGCTTCAAACAGAAAATGCTAGAACAATGGCAAAGAAAGACCTGAAAGCTAATATAGGAAATTAAACCATAAAAGAACATCTGGCTGCCTTGAATGAGCACAATTCTCCTGACCCAGGAATTCACATCCCAAGATATTAGAGGAACTTGCAGAGGTGATATATGATGGCAAAGAAAATAAAACCATGAAACTGAAGAATTCCAGAACAAATCAAATTTTAACTCAAAGTACAAATATTTAAAACTAAAAAAGTGCAGCCCACAAAGAAAATGCAATGCCAAACTAAAACTATGTCCTTTGACCAGGGTATGAGAAAGGCAAAGATAAAATGCATCTTGACCTCAGAAAACATTTGAGAAAGACTTCATGATACCATAGTAGAACTGACATACAAGGCACTTAGGTAGTTGGTGCCTGTTATGACCCAGGGTTCTGTCTTTGGCACTGCCCATTCAACATTTTGAAAATAATTTAAATGAAGGTGCATATAAGATCTGTAAAGCCAATACACTTAAAAACATTATTTAGATGCAAAGTTATCTCAATAGATAACACTTGATTAGACAAAACAAAGTGAAATTTAACAAGAATAAATACGGTAATTTCTAAATAAATAACTACAAGATGGAGGTGCCTGACCTTACATAAATTCATATTGAAGGGGGGGGGAAAACACTTGGTGTATGAGGTAACCAAAACTTTAATATGAGCCACTATTGGGAACATCTGTGAAAAAGAATTATTGCCTTTATAGAAAATTAAAATGACAGCTGAGGCAGTGAGACGAGATGGTGTCACAGGACCATAGACAACTAGAGATCAAGCAGACACAAAGGACATACAGAGCAAAAGGCTACAAAAAGTACCAAATGTGTATGTATCCTGTGGTTGTTTAGCCTACAAAGGAGAAGTCTTACAGAAGCATGATCATTACTTCCAAATACAGGAATTGTAGGAAAGGAAATAGTGTCAGTACACTTTGCCCAAAAAATGGTAGTTCCCTTTATAAAATGTAGGGATGGTAAAACTAGAGCAACTAGTGATGTCTACAGCCTCACAAAGAAGTGAGCTCCCCCACCTCCGGAAGTAAGCAAGCAAAAGTTGTATGACACTCCACCAGGGAAGCAGAGGAGATTCCTGAATGTGGTGAGGGATGAGAAGAGATGATCTCTAACTCTAATGTTTTATGCCTCAACCATTCCAGGTTTTCCCTTTTCACAGCCAGTCCTAAACACTACCCAAGCTATGTGACTTTAATGGTGATTTATACTTCACTGGAGGGAGGGCATTTACAGTGACTGTATTGGTGTAAAAAGCATTAGTTATAGTTAGATAGTTAGAAGGCTGAATTTAGATCACGTGTAAACTTCTGAACATTTTTACTAACCAATATTTGGCTGTAAGATATTGTATAGTAATACCACTTCCCTGAGAAATAGTTACTTCCATGGGCAAGATTGTGAATTAACACATTTATCAAGGCTAAACTAGTCTGTGCCCTACAACTCTGCCTACTTGATATTTTAAAAACCTTACTCAAAAATCAAAACTCAATTTTTCTAGTTCCTTGGGTCATAACACCACCTTCAATAAATATCAAGGCTTTATGAAGGAAGAATCTTTACTTTAACTATTCATGCACTATTTAGCATTGTTTTGTTTTCAAAGATTGGTCATGGTACAGGTATAAATGCCCTGTCTACTGCAGGGGGTAATGCTAAGAATTTAACTTCCAAAGTTTCTAGCTCATCTTCACAATGTAATGACGCTGCTAAGTCTGGGTTTAATTACAAGTCAGCAAAGAATAATGGAGGGAGGAAGTCTGTAAAGTTTCCCTGTCTCTCTATCACCACCCTCCCACCTCACTGACTATGTATGTACGTATGTATGTATGTATTTAATTTTATTTTATTTGCACTGTACACAATCAATAGGCTAGAGCCATTAATAACCTATGCAAACTATTATAGAGATTACTATCTTTTTCTGCGTGTTCTAGTTTAGCAGTTAAGACTAGCTGAAGGATTTAAAAAGCAGTATAGAACGAAACCTTTGTTTAAAAAAGTATCATGAGCAGGTTGTCCTTGTTCCCTGAAACTTAACTAGGACTCCTTGAACTTTGACCTGAAAGCACACTTGCTCAGCCAAATCTAATCCCAGGGTCTGAGATTAGTGTAATGATATTTGAGGCAACTGAGATCACTGCCATGAATTTTGTGACCACATTATAAAATGAGTCAGGTCATTGTCCCTCAGGTAATGTATTCTCATCTCAATTGGTATGTGAGTTAAACTGGTATTACAGATCATCCATTCCTCAATGCAGATAACTACACAATTAGAATAGGACCTTATTAGCACCTCATTTATCAGAATTCAATATTTTTCAGTACCCTCTGCAAACTTTGGTTCTTCCCAAAGAATTAAACAAAGAATACTGGGAATTCTCATCTTTACCAATCTCCAATCTCTTGGTGAGATTACAATCCTGAAAAGTTGACCTCACAGCACATGTTACTATATCTTTAACTATGGAATATTTTAGGCTGCAGTTCAAGAAGAATGAATGCTCCATTATTTTAACCGACTGCTCAGGGTGGCCACTCTATTTTTTAATGCAATGTACTACACAGGAATGACATCATAAGACTACCATAAAAGCGAGTGTTACAACCTGTGATGAATTTTCCTACTATAACTAAGCATTAATAAGTGTAAAAGTAGATCAAGACATACACTTACAGTCTGGTAAAATATTTACACTCACCTTTGTAAACACACACACAAAAAAAAAGTTTAAAAAAAAAATCCATAAAAGCCTTTTGCCTCTTACTTCTAAGGCAACATTAATGATTTTAGATGCCTGGAGACTTTTTTCCTAATTAAAGAAGTCCAATCAGTAATTTCTAATACATAGCATTTCTTAAACTAGGGTAGTTTCTTTCTTCTTAGGATACAGATCCATTTAGGCGATATTCCTAGGTATCAAATTCAAATACCACTGAATTACTTTTTCTCCTCTACCATAAACATTCTTTCTTCATTTTGGTTAACAAAGCTTCCTTTGCCATCCCTCATGAGGCTTCCTTCCAAGTCACTTTTTATGTCTAGGGAAAAAAAAAAAAAACTTGACTTCCCACCTTGTCATTCCCCTCTCACTTAAAACTTAACCCCATCCTTTCTGGAAAGAGTTCAATTTATCATTCAAAAACTCTCCAAGTATATTTATTCATAACAATCGCCTTTAATTTTCCTTGCAAATATTTACATTCAATCAAGTGGTAAAAGTAGGAGAGAGTACTACCAGCAAATGTTTATTTTTAATGTTTATTAATATATTTCTTCAGCAAGTATTTTTTAAATATGAATACCTACTACGTTCCAGGCACTGGACTAAAAACACTACTTGGATATCATTTTATCCTCACAACATTAGGAAGATGGGAACTGAGGTTCATGTAGGTTAACAAACTTATCCATTGTCACAAAGTGAGCAAGCAATAGGATCAATTTATGAATTCATGCAGTGTGACTGCAAAGCCAGTACTTTAACTATTATTTGTAGTATGGAGTGTATGGTAAGCAGTAGGTGTAGGTATGGTTCCTAGACTAGAAAAACTCACAGAATAGTGGAGAAAACAGGTAATGAAACAGATACACTATAATCCTTTGTGTTAACCACTGTTATGCTGTTATGTTAGGAGCATAGAGAAGAAAGTTAACTTTGGGGGGAAGGGCAGTGGGATGAAGGGATGACCCACTTAATTGGGTCTTAAGTGCTCCAGGTAAACTGGAGAGGTATCAAACATTTCAGAAAATGCACAAGGAACAAGATAGAGGAAAGAATATGTGTCTGAGGAACATGGGAAAATTTAGCTCCAAATGAGGGTAGGAAATGCAAGTAGTCACATGGATGGGGGAGGACAAAAAGGAAGGTTTAGACCAGACTGTGGGGTCCCTAAATTTGGTGAACAGAAAAGCACTGTTGATCTGAAAGAGAGTGATTTGAGGCAGACAGGAGCTAGACTGTAAGGAGGGAGTGATACATACTTGGAAAACATTTAATGAGGAAGAACAAAAATGTGCTGGTGAGCTGTGTCAATTGGGGAATACATACTGAGAATTCTGTTTGTTTTAGTGTGGGGCAGTCTTGAGTGAGCATTTCCAGAGACCAGGCAGAAAGGGCCAATGGAGAGAGATAATTAAAACATACAAGAAATTTTGGGGACAAACAATGAAACAAGGTCCCAGAAAAACTGGGAGAATCTGAGAGAGGGGACAACCCTTGGGCAGGAGAAGAGACCACTCACAGAGATTCAGGACCCCACTAACGTGGACAACACACAAAGACAAGAACACCTGCTTCAGCACTCCATTGTTTAGTCTCCTATGTTCTTCTATATTTGTCTGTGTCTTTGTCTTCACTCTCCAGGCAAATAATGGGCCCCCCAAAGGTAGAGGCCAAACTTTATATTGCTTTGACTCTCCCTCCACACCTAAAACAAGGTGGATACATATAAGCTAGTCTTTTATCTTGGTGGTTGAGGGGGAAATCAGGGATAGAGCAGGGGAAACAACAGCTCACTAATGGGACAAATAATAGATGAAAAATAGAACTGTGGATCTTTACTTGGTATGATACAAGCTGCCCTGGATGAAACTGTAAGACACATGGAGAGAAGATTTTAAAAAGAAAGAAAAAAAGATTAAAAAAAAAAAAGACACATGGAGAATGTAACTGAGCTACTTATCAGGCAAATTGTGTAATAAATTGTCACATTATAAATAATCCTGTTATAGCAGGGGCTCAAGAATGAATCTTATCACCTACTTCCTTTACAGTAACTAAATGCAAGTATAGTTGATAACAGAAAGCACTAGTGCCAAGGAATATCACAGACTGTTCTTTTAAAGAATGTATGATTTAAATCAACACATGGAATATTTTTGCTAACTCTTTCATTCCTCAAATTAGAAGAAAACGTTTTAGGTAAACCATCTTATAGTCCATATATTTATTTTTATAACTTACTAAGTGTTTAATCTGAAAATAGTGTTCAAAAGTACAAATGCAACCATTTCTTAAAATCACAGATTTTGGCCTTCTAGGTTTTGAAGCCCCCAATTTTATAGATAAGAAAACCGAGGTTCAGAAAAGTAACTTCTTCAAACACATTGCAGGGTTAACGATTATTCCAGATTTAGAGCCTAGTTATCCTAACTCATTGTCCCATATTCTTTCATTAAACAAATCTAAAATTGAAACCAAACTCTGAAGTTTTTTTCTCTGAATCTAATCAGAAGTCCTTGCTGGCAATGTTAACTTTCTGCTTTGTACTCACTTTCTTCTTTGATTTCCCATGACAGACCCGCAAACAAGTTATGGCCAACACTGTTCCTTGCCTACCCAATATCCATTCTCCCCTTCTTTCTTACTGCAGCATCTTCTCCTTTTTTTTTTTTTCCTGAGCAGTACTGTGCCAAATAAAAACATGATTTTCCAGGCTCCATAGACCTAGGACTCAGCTAATGCTCCCAGGATAATAAAGACAGGGCTTCATGAGGAGAAACACTTAACCTTTTGTGCTTGTCCTTTTCCTCACTCTCTTTCTGACTGGAACCTGAACTGGATGCAGGAGGTACAGCAGTCATCTTGCAACCGTCAAAATAAAAGCCAGAAAAAGAGCCAGAGCCTAGCTTAACAGCATTGTGGAGGTAATGTATTAGCTTGGTTGGTCACCTACCTGACACAAAGAGATGCCTATTTGTTTAAGACACTGTTATAGTTTCTGCTACATGCAGTCACTTGCAGCCTTAATTGATTAATACCTAAGCTAACTTCTTCATATACACAGAAGTCTCCAGCAGGAGACCACTAAATAAAACATTAACTCTTTAGCCTGGCAATGAAGCCTCATTACAGCAGATTCTTGATTACCGATACCTCCCAAACATATCCTCCATACCAGCCAAAAAGAACTCTCTGCCAACTGTCTCTCTTACCTCATCTCTGCCCATCAAAATCCTACAGTTTTGTCAAGGCCTCGCTCACACATCACCTCCCTCATGAAGTCTACACTGATCCCTCCAACCTGATGACCACTCTCCCTCTTCTGAGTAACTCTCCAAGCAGTTTTGCTTGCCCCTCCCCTTTATCCGGCTCTTCCTGACAGCCACTGTAAGTGTATGCTCTCCTAGGCAACAGGCACCTTGAGGCTAGGGGCCCTGTCATACAGATATGGGAACTCCCCCAACATCCCCCTTCCCTCACAGTGCCTGACACATAGCAGATGATTAACAATCACTTCTTAAATTGAATTAATAAACACTTCCACCTCGTCTAATGCATCTATGACTGATCCCGGAAGGAGCCCACGCCAACATTCTAATGACTTAGGAGGGAGCATGTGTGACAGCAGGAGTAAGCTGAGCTGCAGTTCAAACTGCTGTATTGTTTTGACACCAGCACAAGTGATAATGGGCTGTTACTCTGAGTGTCAAAGCGTTCACTCAAGACTCCCCAGCCAGCCTCTCCTGCCTGTCATAAGCCCCAGTCTGCAAAAGTCTTTCGCTTCGAAACACCATGTGGCTTCTGCTTAAGAAAAGCCTCTAGCTGGTCACTGCTCTCCACGATCACAAACAAATCAGAAAGATTCAAGCAGGAGCAGGGTCTCACAGAAATCCCTCAGTACACACCTGTCCCTACTGAAATGATCCCTGACACGTGTGAGAGATGGATAAAATAGGCAGGAAACTGTGGCAGGGAATCAGTCACCAGAGCACAAGAACAGAGCTGTCTTCTGATCAAGTAAAGGTTACATCATAAACAGTACTGAGGAAGCATTCAGTTCTGATTGTAAAAAGTTGGGGATAAAAATAGTAAAAGTCCAGAAAGTGAGTGCATCAGAGACAGTACAATTTAAATACAGTCTAAAAAATAAAATAAATCAAATAAGAAAGAGAGCCTTAAAAATCACATAGTAAAATACAGCACCTGAAGTGAGAAACACACTGTCCTTCACACTACAAGGTTATAATACATACCTTATATAGGTATGACTATGAGCCCCAAAGGAAAATGTTATCTTTGGGAACAAAATAGCTCTAAAGTTGCCATCTTCCCACTGGCCAAGTTCTCAAACAGCTGTTCAAAATATCAAAAAAAAAAAAAAAAGGTAACTGTTATATACACAATTAATTGAACCAGAGACTAAGTCATAAATATTAATCTTTGAGAATGTTGCTAATCATTAGCCATATGAATCATTTATGGTACTTTTTAACTCATTAGCTACTATGTATAATATGATTTAAAATGTTGTTGCTATAATAAGCATTTAATACCATTAATATCCCTTCTAGTCCAGCCCTCCTCCTTCCTGGCATGATGCTCCATCCTTCCCTCCAAGACCTCTAAAGGGAGCCATTCCCTGTGAGCGCACCTTCTCTGTGGGGCTGCCCTCTACCCACCAAGCCTGGGTGCCACTCCACCACTCCACCACTATCTTTGTAAATGGCCGCATAGTAAAGAGATGGCCATCAACCATGCACCCTGAGAACTTGGGAGAGTTAAAAATAGGACCACTGGACCTGGAAGGGAGTGGGCACTAGGATTTGGCAGAAATAACGTTATAACATTTGGTAGAAGGAATATTATAATATTCATATTTTAGTGTGTTTCAGTTATTTCCACATAGGTGTGGTTCTATTATACAAAAGTGGATTATTTTGTCTAACATTTACTGGAGTATGCTTTGTGGGAAACTGAATGAATCTTTAACAAATATACAAAATTTAAAAACACTGCTTTATGTACAAATCTATGAATGGATAATTATCAAATAGAAGACCATCCATTAATAATTATATTTGACTTTGAGGTACACCATGCAATTTTTGATACAGATTTATCTTCCTAATTATACTTTTCCTAGAGTATTATTAGCTTTCAGTTGGTAATTCTAATATTAAAATAAACACATGCAAAACATGGTGGGACCACACATCTTCCAGTTGGCAGGAGGAAGGTCTCCAAATTCTGTTCTCCCACAGGTAATTCATATTGAATTTTCTTTAGAACAGGATTCAAAAAAGAAAAAGAAGGGAAAGGAATATTTCAAGTACTAAGAAAAGAGAAATAGTGAGAATGAAAGAAGTCAATAAGTCAGAACTAAATTAAAACTATTTTTGAGTTCACTGCAGTTTCATTTCCTAATGCCCTCTTTACAGTGTATTGTATCATGCTATAATATAAATGAATATAATATAACACGGCATAATGGTTTTATCTAGTTGAGCTTTTCAGTCACATGAATATCACCATTTATTTGTTTAGCATTGATCACTTAGTACAGGAAAAAGTGCACCAAAATAATGGGATTCAGTCATGAAGCTATGCCTGTGAGATGCTCCAGGAGGGAGAATGAAAAGATGAAGGAGCAGTGATTCAAAGGTGACAGATAAAGTTCACATTACATTCAAATTTTCCAAGATACAAATACCTACTGACAAAGGTTTTCCCAGAGGAAAATATTTCCATTCCTTCTGCTACACACAGCCCCAGATTGAGACAGTTCCACAAGTGGAACCACTTATGAAGAAGAGAAAAGAGATGAACTGTGTTGGAGAAGGAATGGAGGGGGAAAAAATCTTGCTTTTCAACACAACTGAGGAAAAAGTTGTGTTGAATAAGATGGCCTCACTGTACTAAAGGTGCATTTGTACTTAGGTAACTTGACTTTTAGAACTGTATGGAAGGAGAAGAAAGACTAGACAGACATACTTGTCACTAGACTAAAAACTACATCACTGATTACAAAGCCATCAAGGAAACTTTACATTTTCACTTGTCATTAATTAAGTCCATTTCATTTTTGAAAATGAATAATTTTAACCAGATGATTTTGGGGAAAAGTTTTATTACATTGTCAGCATATATTAAAAAAAATACTAAGTTCTTCAAAAAAAAAGTGAAGTGGCACTTGATCCACAAGAAAAGAAAACAACGCTTTCCAAGATGATGTAGACCCATGGAACTGGATTTCGCCAATTGAAAAACATGATTATCAAAGGACCTACTCTTCCTATGCCATAAAAAAAAAAATCATAAAGATTAAGGAAATGATATTGATAATTCACATCCAGTATCTTAAATGAGGGGCTCTGTGAATGAAAGCCACAGAAAATAAAAGAAATTAATATATTATATCTGGCTTCTGCATTATAAAGTAATAATAATAATAATAATAATAATAATAGCAACTAACATGTATTAAGTGTTTATCCTATGCCAAGGGCAATGTAAAGTACTTCACAAGGATTGTTTCATTTAATCCTCATAACAATCCTATGACGAAGGTACTATCATCTTTCCCATTCTATAGATGAGGCTAATGAGGCTGAGTTGCAGACCTGGGAAGTGGTAGTAAAGATTAAAAGCCCGGCAGTTGGACTCCAGCATCCACATCACCAACCACCACACTATAGTGTCCTCATTCAAAACAAGCAGGCAGAAGATACAGAATTGGAGCTATCAGAGCCCTGTTCTGCCATGTTAGATGGCTCTCAGCTGACCCAACAGTTAACTAAGATACTCCATCCACCACAATCCAACAATTAATAGTATTGTACCTCAAAACAACAAACATGCTTAAATACACATAGGCTTTATTAGTCCCTTAGGGAAAAGAAACCAGGAAATCAATATGCTTTTAACCATTTATAATAGTTACTTGTTAGACATTAAATGTTTTCAAAAGATTAATGCACAAATGTGAAATTCTATCAATAAATTTTACTTTCCAATCTTAACTTGGTTTAGTGCTGTATTCTTACAATTCAGTGCAATACTATTTGTTGTTTGATTTGATTTGTTTAATAAATTCTAACCTTTAAATTTGACCACTTTCAGACAACTTTTTGTTACACCCAATAGAAATACATCTAAAAAGAAAACATTATATAAAGCATCCAGTACAAGTCCCAGTTATGTGGAATAATGCCCCCTGTATAGGTGAATTTATCCAGCTGAAATCTGATGCAAAATAGACCAATATCTGCTATATGGACTTGATCCATTTTCTTTTTGATCCAAAGATCTGGTCTCCATTTCCCAATTCTGTCCACCACAATTCAGATCTCATGGATCACAAAGCAGACAGGTAAGTGACCGTGGCAGGCTCAGTAAAAAACCCAACACTGCACAGCAAAGTCAACGTGACAATCCAGTCCCACTGGCAACAGCCCATATCAACCCCTTCTCACACGGAAGGCGACACTTTCATTTTCACAGAATTCCTAGTACTACAAACAGAACTATTTTGGTTCCACACATTTCAAAGCCCTTTTTAAATTCAGGACAAACAAATGGCTGTGGCAGCTTGAGGACACAGGTCCTTTGAGAAGTGCTAAAACTCACAACACCCAATTTTTTAGTTTTTGCATTACACCACCACAGAGACCTAGAACACACTCTGTTTTTAGTCCAGTGGGAAGAAAAAAAATTCTTGCTCAGTCTTACTATGAATAAATTACCCTCCAGAAGTCAACATATACCTTCCAGGAAACTAGCAAATGCATTAAAAAGAAATAATTTTCTAAATGGCACCCCCAGTGCCCTCAAAATGGTCCATTGTCTCCACAGGATAAAACAACTTATTTCTGAAGAGTAGTTTATGCTAAAGAAGGTCAAATAAAAAGATATATCTGCATTCCATGACTTTAGGCGTTCAACCTGGGCTTGCCTGACAACATGTTTTTAAAATTTTTAGTATGGGTTGTAAATCACCTCAGGATGCCCACATGAAAGCAGTGCCGCTTGGAAACGGTTTGTGTCATATTGTAGCATATTCAGCTGCTCCATACCCACAAACGGCACTTGTAATGAAAACACTGCCATATATCTTGATTTGCCAGAGAACAAATCAGTTTTATCTGTTCATTTTGTGGTTTAGTGTCATAGGTATTTTAGAAAACATAATTTCAATTCCTCATGCAATTATATATGAAATTAAATCATCTCACTTTTCCACAAGCATCAAAATATTTCAGATTAAGAACGCACTCCTATTGTCTTTCAAGATCTCTACCCTTCTCTCTTCCTCCCAATCCACCCTCAGGAGAAAAAAAAAAAAGGAAAAAGAGGAGGGTAATATTTATTATTTTAATGAGTTACTCTATATTAGGTCAGCCTTGAGGAGGCTTTTATTTATATTCTTAATTATAACCAACTACCACAATGATCCCTTAATTGTGCTATGGGGGAGAGGGGCTAAACCACTGCTTCAGGAAACTGAAGGCCTGGATTTGAATCCTGACTCCATCACTTACTTGTTGTGTGCCTAGGTTAAGGCATACAACCTCTCTATGCCCTGGTTTCCTCACCTGTAAAATGGAGACAATCGTATCTATACCACACAAGTGTGAGCTTTGAATGAGTTATGAGCTTTAAATGAGTTAACATATGTTAACATACTTAGAACAG
>PVKH010030569.1:0-12460 GCA_004027955.1 Chaetophractus vellerosus
CTAACTTCTAGCAGATCCTCCATTGCTAAAAAAGATCCCATCCTACAATTACACAAACTGGCATCACTTCCAACCCAAGATGCTATAATTCACTGCAAAAAGCACTGAAAATCGAATTCCACTATATCTGTTGGCAATAACTGAACCGACACTGAAGCCAAAGCACAGGCTACTCAACCCTACCCAAGTTCACACTCCACTGTCACACTCATTCTCCTAGCACTTCCATATCCTGCCTCCCCTTATAAACCCGAAGAAACTCTAAAACTTCCCCTTGTGGGAGCAAAGCAAGTTGAAGGATGGCCCATGAAACACGGAAAACTTCTTTTACCTGAATTGCAAAGGCATAACACTCTCACTTCTTTACACAATCAATACCACATAGGACACAAACCACTCTTACTACTCCTATCTAATTCCCTGCATTGTCCCAATCTCTCAAAACACTTAAAGACAATCGAGAGACTGTTCTATTTGCCAACAAACTAATATCCGTGAGAATCCTACTTGTCTTTCTGTCTTTCTTTTAAAACACACCAGTATAGAGGCTCCAAACCAGAACACAATTGGCAATTAGACTTCACCCACATGCCACAAGTGAAAAACATTAAGTATCTCTTAGTCCTTATAGACACCTTCTCTGGGTGGGTCGAACCATTCCCGGCAACTTCAGAATGGGCAGATGTTGTTAAAATCCAGTTAACAGAAATAATTCCCAGATTTGGCCTTCCCTCGGGCAACCCAGAGGTAACACTTATGAAAACCCCAGTAGGACGTCCTAGACTTCCAATATGGAAATCACCCCAAACAGAGGGCCACCAGAGGACTTTGGAGATATCCACGTCCTATGCCAGGGCAGATAATCCCAGAGTTTGGTGCCTTACTAGTGGGCCCTAATTTGGAATTCTTGCTCCTGAGAGTGATAGAAACTGACCAAAATATGTCTATATTAGACAATGGAATGGCTCTTAATACACAAATCATGCAAGTTATTTGCAGTGCCCTAGGAATAACTTGGAAGTTACATATCCCCTACAGGCCTCAATCTTCCACAAAGGTTGAGTGTATGAATGGAATCTTCAAACACTTAACCAAATTAGCCATGCAGATACAAACACCTTGTGCTGAACTGCTACCCTTAGCTCTCCTGAGAATCTGAACCCTTCCTCAAAAACCACATTTCCTTAGCCCCTTTGAAATCATGTACAGCTGCCCCTTCACCCTCACTAGCATTCCTTCTCAGCCATCAGATTTTGAGAGTAACCTACTCCTACTTGGCTTAACTCAAATGCAGACACTCCTCCAGCAGCTAACTGACTCCATACTTCCTGCACCAGAACCTTCTGCTCCCTCACTACCTATTCACCCAGGTGACTAGGTATACCTGAAAATCCTACACCCTAAACCCTTAACCCCAAAATGGATGGATCCTTTTCTTGTTCTCCTAACCACTCCCACTGCAACAGAACTTTTAAACTTCCCGTCGTTTCTAGATTGAAACCTGTACCACCACCTCCTGCGAACAGTAAAA
Organism: Chaetophractus vellerosus; assembly: GCA_004027955.1. Taxonomy (NCBI): domain Eukaryota; kingdom Metazoa; phylum Chordata; class Mammalia; order Cingulata; family Chlamyphoridae; genus Chaetophractus; species Chaetophractus vellerosus. The sequence continues at coordinate 1,532 of PVKH010030569.1, forward strand.
CACCAGATCCTGAAACTGCAGACAAGTACAACTCTGAAACTTCAGATAAGTACACTTCAAACCTCTTGGAGATCTGCAATTGGAATTCACAAAAGACAGAGCTTCTTGTCCGATTCATACACCAAATCATACAGTCAACAACTCAGGAATACATAAACGGCATCTTTCTGCTACCAGAAAAACAATATCAACCCAATGGAACCTGAAACCACAGCCCACTGGACAGGATGGAAGGGAGCTTTTTTCCACCCCTTGACAGCAGAAAGTAGCCAGATGCTGCAAGTCCCCTTACCCTCCCATCCTGCTCAGTAACATATGCCCCAATATGCATGTCCCCCAACATATATATATATATATATATATATATATATATATATATGAACAAAGAGATAGGAATATTAGAGGTTCCTCCTCACTGGATTTGCAGTAATTAACAAGCTGTGACTTGTTAGGAAAGACCAGGCTCCCCCATAGCATGGGTGCCTGAAAGCACGACCCTTCCCCCAAAGGTTGAACAAAGAAACCATGTTGAGACGGGAATAAAGTGGGATAGAGCCCTTCACCCCCTCCAGATCAAAGCACCACCTGCTCTTCCAGCATTCCAAGAAAACATAAACCCTAACCCACCACCCTCTAGCCATACAAGGGAAAATTTTTGCCCCTAAGGCTTTCTATTGGCCCCTGCACCACATCCAGACCCTCAATGCCCACCCACCAACTATCATTTCCCTATCTAGGAAGGTACTGTATAACTTCATATTCCCCCTTCCAGGGGTGGGCTGCAGTTTTTTCTTCAGACCCCCAACATTGGGAAAGATTCTCAATAAACTTCCTGCCTGCAATCATCAGTCTCCATGTCCCAGTGATTGCTGCCTTTTCTCCAGCACAATGTATCTAAATAAATGGGTGATTTGAATAAGTGTTTTCTTCCTAGGTTCCCAAACTCCTAGAATTCTATAAAAGCTTAAATTTGGGAATTGTATATTGTATTATTTGTTCACAACTATTCAATCCCCCATGCTTTCCTGTTCACTTAATATTTTGCCATGGGATGAATGGAGTATGAGAGATATGTTATACCCTTATGGGATTATCTCTCAGATAGTGGCCTATCACTTAGTCTGGGTCTCATAATGGAAATAAAAAAAGAGCCCAACGGATCAGCTGCTGACCCACATCCCTGCTGTGATGTGAGAAAGAAACAATATTGTTTATAATAAAGTCCTGGGATTAGGGATGTTTGTTCCCAAAGCAAAAGTGGATAAAGGCATTTCATCAATCATTTGCTCTTCATATTTCATGAAATTTATGTCAAGTAAACCCATATACATTAATATAAGTGCAACAAGACACAAAATTTGAAATTGAATTTTATTGCAATTTACTATTTTATTGCTTATTCACTAATTTGCCTCTAATTAATAACAGGATAATTATCAAACAACGTTTTAAAAATAAAATATTTCAAAATACTAATTCCATGGGGAGTGGGAGGATGCCAAAAAGAGAACCATAACAGGTAATATTTGGGGGATATTGTATTATATGACTTTTAGCTTTTGCCAGACTATATTTGCCAGACATATTTCTATAAATCCATTATACCAGTATGCATGCTTTCCTCTTTATAGGGATATCCTTCATTATAGTGATATAGTGGGGATCTATTATGTCTTCTAACTTATCTTATAATTTTAATTTCTGTTTGTTTGTGCATGGATGTATATTTCGGAACAAGTTGCTATATAATGCGTAGTGGGAACACAGGTTCAGGTACAATGAAGACTTTTAGCAAATGATGGGTTTATGGCTTAACATAGCACAAAGAGTTTAAAAGATCTGGGAAGAGATCCCATCATGGCTGGACCCCTGGGAGAGGGTTGGTGAAGGGAAGATCTGCACACCGCACTTCACATAGGAGATGGCTGACCCATCGAGGCTGGTCCCCCAGGGAGGCCAACTATTCAGCAACTTCATATGCCCCTCTTCACACTGGAGATGAGGGACAGTTTTGGTGCCCAATTGTAGAGTTTTTACATACCTCAAGGAGGGATCCTGCAAAAAAGCATTCATCAAGCAACATTTGTGTCCAGATAAGCAGCTATGGCTGGTTGAGATTTAATGTCTTCCTGAGCTTCTTGAGGTCTCTTCAGAAATGGAAGTGTATATATATATGTATGTATACCAAAAGCCTACACACAAACAAGCAAAAGTGGAAACATACTGAATGCCTGCATGCAAACAAGCAAGAAGGGAAAAGGAGGGAGGTTATGCCAGGGTGACCATTGAGTGTGTCCATGACTTCCCCAGCATATGTGTGTGTTTGTCTATGCATCCCAGTGTGAAATAAACTTTTCTGAATCTACATATTTAAAAAATCAGCTGAAGATCATGGTAGTTTTTACTTTCCTTTTTTTAACAAAAGGAAAGCAATTTTAAAGTGAGATAAGGTTTAGGCATAAATGCATATCCTAAAATAACTTCTGGGTATTAATTGTCCTAATATTCTTTAACATCTTTAAAAATGATAGGATAGTATTTCTAAAAGTCTGAATCAAATTATGATGCTGTTGTTAATCAGAAATGGATTCAGTATAATCAGTAGTATTGGAGCTTAATTTTTATTCACATATACATACACACACATTTCTACATCTAACCTTTAGAAAACCTTAGTAAAGTCTTTTCACATTGCTTTTCATGCATCATGCTTTTCATATTCTTACTCCTATTTCCTAAGATTGTATTTTGTAGTAATATGGTACCACATAAGCTTTCATGCCATGTTCTCTTCTACAAGGAATCCAAGACAAGAATCACTTTATGTTAGCACATATTTTTCTTATCATGCATTTTAACTATACAATAAAAGACAGTTGTATGCATTTAAAGTAACACATTCTAGATACGCTAAGAGACAAATGGCAAAAGAAGGAATATACATTAGTTGTTTTTTTAAAAGATTTATTTTTATTTATTTATATATCCCCCCCTTGCTGCTCATTCCTGCTGTGTTCATTTGTTTTGTGTTCTTCTGTGTCTGCTTGTCTCCCCCTGCCATGGCATCCCGCCAAGCCAACCCACCACGTGGCGGCTTTGCCTGCTCATGGCAGCCTGCCTGCTTCGCGGCAGCTTGCCTTTTCGAGGAGGCTCTGCCCTCCCGGGGAGGTCCCGGGAGCCGAACCCAGGGCCTCCCATGTGGTAAACCAGAGCCCCACCAATTGAGCTACTTCAGGCTCCCATATTAGTTGTTTTATAGCAACCAAACTAGAATATATGTCCATATCATTCACCCATTTGTTTTCCACTTTTTTATATTTAATCAGTTGGTTCAGTAAAGAAATTTCCTTCAGTTCATTAAACCAATAAATCTGGTGCCTGAAATAATTTTTAACTTCAATCAACACCTACAAACCTCTTAAAGAATGTTGGTTTATATCTGTGTAAGCATATTTTTATTATTTATTATGTTTCAATTGCTTCTGATCATAAAAAATGTTACTAGAGAAACATTGAAAAGGTAGGGAATTATTAGTATGAATCAAGTAACCACCAAGATCTTCATAGCTAAGGCATAATTTTTATTAATTTTTTGTCAAGTTCAAACAAAATTACCTGCTTGTAAGCTAGTTTCACTTTTAAAATATTCATCTATCAAATCTTCTTTTTCTTATTTATTGTTCCATCATTTGCTATGTTGATTTTATTCATTGAAATTCATTAAATGTGCACATATACAAAGCCTTTTTGAATAATACAGGTAGAATATCCCACACTGGATTTTTCTGGTAATTTCTCAATAAGATTGTTTAATTTTCGCTTCTAGCCTATGGATATCTTGCAAACTGGAAGTTAGGTCTACAGTTTTGAGTGCATTTTTAGTATATGTATTTCAAAGTTGATTTTGTCCACTTTATATTGCAAAATGCCAATCACTTATAATGTCAGGTTGTCTTATATTGATGATCCTGCATGTAATGACTTGGTTAAGGCAGTGACTGTCTAATTTTCCTGGTTAATAGGTATATTTTTTTCACTTTCATTTACTGTATGAAATGAATGTATTTACTCTTTATGAGGTGTATTTACTCTTTATGAGGTGATCTTTTGCATATGAAAATACCCTGTATCCCAACAACTTTTCAATTACTTATTTTAGTGTTCATCGATAATGCTTGCCAAAAAACTTAGAACATGTATCAAAACCCCTCATTTTCTAAATGATCATGTTTGTTGTTGTTGTTTTGAATTCAGGAACTTTTAACTTCATTATTTTTTGGTTATTGTAGCTCTCTATTTTTTCAAACTTTTCTTATTCATATCGTCTTTCAGGATAAAACCTTTATGTTTTATATAATTTAAAAGATTTTTATTTTTCCTCTACTTTCTGGGAAAATTTGTAATACTTGTACTAAATGGTTTTCACCTCTACCTAGTCTGTTTTTCACTGTTGCCACTATAGATCCTTAGAGTGATCTCTTTCTTCTGAATCATAACTTCTCTTTATTTATATACCTTTGGAATTTTCTTCATTTCAATAACATTCAATAGGACATGTCTATTGTCCAGTTGATATGGTTTGCATCAGATATACTTGGGTCCTTCTTCAACTCTTTCAAGCCGAGAAATAGGGAATTAAAGATAATTTTATGTGTATAATTTTTTAGCTTAGATATGCTTTGGCATTAGTAGATATGTAGCAAAAAGAGACATGTAAGAATGGGAAAAAAAAGTTAGGGGGAGTTCTGAGTGATAGGTTTCTATTGGGCCAAATGATTTATTTCAATTTTATTTTATTATTTGCAGTGAAATCCAGAAGTTCCCTTGGCATTTGACTGTTTCCACTTTCATTGAGTAAAGTGATCTTAGGAAGCATCCCCAGTTGGAGGGCCCCATTCACTTAATCTAGTATAATTTTCCATGCCAAATACACTGCAAAAAATGTCAAACTCAGTGAGATTTTCTGATTGTGTCACTTTATCTCAGCCACTAGTGTGGGCCTCATTCACCATATTATTTTTCTAAGATAAAACATCACTTTGTTATTAATATCTCAGAAATAGAGGATATTGTTTGGCATTTTATTTTCTTTCCTTTCAGTGTATTTATTATTTATTTATTTATTTATTTATTTATTTATTTATTTATTTATTTATTTTACTGTTGTTTTATCCTGGTTGTTCTTACTCATGTCAACCATTCTAGTTGATTGGAATATCCTTTTACTCAAATTCAATCTGATCTACAGTAGTAACACATTTCATATTTCAGGCCTTAAATTTCAGTCTTTGATGTTCAGAATGGATATAGATAAGTTCCCTTTTGTTAAAGTGATTTATTTCAGTGGGAATCTGGGGAGAGAGAAGGTGGAAGGTCAAATATGTTTTTTTTTCCAATAATTATAGAAGGGAAAACGAAGTTTGGAAGGAATGATGGCAAATCATGACTATAAAGCTATCACTCAGTGAAAAAGATGCCCAGTACAGCTGAGTTTTTTTTTCCAAAAAACTTTTATAAATGTAATTCTAAATGACAGATAACTTCATATGTCATGTACTTAACCCAGGAATTGATTTAATCTGACACAAGCTTTCTAAAATATTGTAAATATAGGAGTGCATAAAAGCAGAGAGAGCAATTTGTCATATTATTTAACTTTATAGGCACATTTTCACTATTACAAACTTAGTTAGATTGTATTACAAGCTATTCAGGGGCCGGCTCGATAGCCCAGTGGATAGGGTGCCGGCATACCACATGGGAGGCCCTGGGTTCGATTCCCAGGGACCTCTCCTAGCGGGCAGACCGCCTTGAGAATGGCAAGCCGCCATGGGCGGGCCGGAGCCACCGTGGGCAGGGCAAGAAGCTGGCACGGACAGGGCAAGAGCCACCACGGGCAGGGCAGGTCGCCCACGGATGGAGCGCAGCCAGCCACCCACAAACTGAAGCAAGCGCCGGCCGTGAACGGATGCAGAGACCGCCCACAAGTGGGGAAGCCGCGCCTGCGCAGTGACCACTCTCGGCGCGTCACCGCAGCGGGGGGAAGGGGAGATATGTAATAAAATAAATAAATCTTTAAAAAAAAAAAAACAAGCTATTCAAAGTATTCTTTCTAAAAATTGAAAAAAATTGCAAGCTTCTCCTAACTCTGAAATTTATACAAATATTCTATTTGTATACCTAAATATCTATCTAAAATAATTACATCTAAGTAAAAATGGAAAGAATTAGCACTCAAACAAGGTTGTGATGTGTATTAGGTAAATTATATTTGTAGCAAAATAACTAACAAAATCTTAGTTAACTATAATACAAATCTATTTTATTTTAAATTTCAATATGGGTTTAATAAACATCAATGATAAACTATTCCAATGAATATACTTTTTCTTATGGCTTTTGAACTATAGTCTGTCTTCTGAAACTGCTTTTGGTGATTTAAAAAATGATTTGAGAAACTACTTTAAAAGAATCTAAATACCTATTTCACCAGTCCAGACATTTTTTTTTCAGAATATTTGAATACTTACGTACATTAGCTTATATCCTAAAGTCAGTAGATTTAAATTTAGCCCTTTATCTTATCACTAAATGTATTTCTCCTTTAGTGTCTATGTGTCATTAGAAGAATCTATTATATTGTTTCTCTTAATTTTCTCTTTAATAAACCACATCCTCTTTCATTTTATTTATATTTCACTAATTGTCTTATGTAAACATGAAAGTACAGATAATATGGCTTGAAACAAGAATTTTAAATTAGAACAGAGTTTGCTTACCAATCTCCTACCAGAAAATTTGAAAATACGTACTTATAAACCATATATATAAATCCTCGCATCATACAGTATATTAAGACCTATAATATTACCAAAGTTCAGAAATTATTAAACTAGATTTGTTCTTCAGTTCTAAGATTGTCAAAGAAATCTGGTCTCTCTCTCTCCTCATCTCTCAGCTAGCTCTCTTGCCCTCTAGGGAGGAAGAGAAGTAGTAGTGCTTATGATAAAATTGGGTAAAAAGTCATGACGAACATATGATGACCTTTCTTCTAAACAGACTGCCTCACACAAGTGGGGCCAACTTTGATAATTGTTCTCTTTAGCTTAGCAGTTAGAAATCCAGGCTTGACAATCTTTTCTCCCACACTTTCTTTGCCTTTTTTAATGACTCTTCTAACTCTATTGTTCATGCTTCTTAATTTTAACATCCACTCTTTCTTTCCGTACTCTTTCCTTTGATTAAAGAAATCATAAAATATACAACTGCCTATCAGTTTCCCATGGATTGGCATTTAACTAAATTAGATAAAGCAAAGGGGCCATATCATGTTCCTTTTTATAAAAGGTTAAGGCTTAAAAGAAATTACATTTCCTCTTTCACCAATGGACCCTAAATAATAGGCTTTATCTGAAGAGTTTGGAAAAAGTGCAAATCCATCACTACTTGGACTTTATGGATGGAATTATAAAAGTGATTATGCCAAGGAATATAAGATTTTGTATCTTAAGTTTTCCAGCCCAGGGGACTCTGGTTAGCCTCAATGAAGAGGAATGGAAGAACAACTACAGAGACAGCTACTGTCTTTTCTGATCCAGTCTTCCTCTTCATAGCATGAAAAACTTGATTAAGTCATCCAAAATATATTAACTAATAATAGATACACTCAAAGGTAAATTGCCAAAAGTCAGTTGGCCTGAAAGCAGACTATATCTAACCATTTGTTGTAGAATATCTAAAGAAGAGATGTATTCACCATGAAAATAAAGATTAGTGGTATTAGGAGAAAAATTTGGCATTTCACATATAAAATATTCAAAGGGATACTGCCCTCTTCAAAAGATTTTGGCATCAAATCTGCTTAACAGGTATAAATTTTCTCTGTGAAAATGGAGGTAACATCATAACCAGAGGGATGTTGTTGAGATTTGAGAAAAGAAGAAGTGAGTTCACCTTCTTCTGAGGCCATGCTTAATAACCTAATGATTGAAGCTTAACTTACAAAGTTGATTTCTTAGAGTGATTAAAAACTTTCTGGTAAATGGACAGGCATTTGTTTGCATGATATTTTCAGTGATTATTACAAGGTGAAAATTGAAATTCTGCTATTTCAATCAGTTTTTGTGTATTTTGCTAATATGAGCCACCTTCTAAAACAATTACCCTCCCTGAGCACTGTTATAGTTCTGAAAATGAGCATCCGACCGTGGACAGTAGTGGTGTAGTTTGAATTGCTATATGGTACATCATGGGAACACAGGTTCAGCAACAAAAGGTCTTTCAGCAAATGACTGCTTTGTTACTCACATAGCACAAAGGGTCCAAAATTGCAATGGAAGAGATCCCATCATCTTCAGTCCCCTGGAGAGGTTAACTATTTGGGTCAGCTCCACAGGCTCCACTTCCTGTTGGAGAGGAAAAATGCCTGTATTGCCAAGGAGTGGCTATTCATACCCCATGGGGAGGGGGCCCTGCCACTGAGCAAAAAGCATGTATCAAGCAAGCAACGTCTGTGCAGACTTCCCGACAAGATGAGCAGCTGGGCCTTCTTGTTTCAGTTTTAAGTTCTAGGTACAGTTAAGTGATTCCATTAGGCCTAATGTCTCCCTAGGCTGCCAAATGGAAACATATTGAACAAATGCGCACAAAGAAAAGGTGGTGGGTGTGCATGGGCTGAGAGATGGCTGGTGAGCATATTCATGAATTCCCCAGCAAGTGGTTTCATTTAAATAATGCCTCCATGAGGTTTCAACATTTCATTTAGCAAGACTCCTTCAAGTTAAAATAATCTTACATGACAATTCTCTTTTGAAAAAGATAAGCTATCTCCCACATTATTTCTTTCTACAGAAGATAACATGCTCACTCAACCATACTTCATGTTCACATGTGACAGTGCTTTCAATATAATATTTCATTTTATATGTTTGTCTATGTATATACATGTACATATATAACATGTATATTTTGCCCTACCACTTGTGCCTGATACCTCAAGAGTACAATATCATATGTCTTAGAAGACTCCTCAAACTCATTTCCACATTTAAAGAGTGATATCATTTTACTTCTCGACAGGATGACCTTACGCAAGATCATGACTATAACTTGCATACCTTGCTGCATCCAGACCTGGAGCCATCATCTTTTCATGTGAACTGATTTTGTTCTTTTCCCTAGAAAATAATAGTATACTTTCTAGAGTTATATGTTTTTGGATTACCTATTCTTGTTTTAACTCAGCTTACATCTCTCCTAGAGCTATACTGCAGAGGACTTTGTGTATGTGTATGTTTGTGCATATGTTTTTCCTATTCTGCCCTCCATGTTACCTCATTTATTTCATCTAGCTTTTTAATTTCTCTTTTTCAAGTACCAACATTTTACAATCAACTTTATCAACAATGGCTAGTTTAAATTCTAGCTCTTAAATGTCAGGGCCTATAAAACTTGTTTGGAAAAGAGCTAGCTCAATAACACTATATCAGTGATAAATAAATCCGACCTGTTGGTGATAAAATTTCAAAGGGTAATTTTACTTTTGCCACAATAACGTAAGCATTTTGCAAGTAGGTGCACTTAACATATTACACTTGACCATTAATGTTCATTTCTTTGTGATCTTAGTTGTTTTGACATAAAAACAATACATGTTGAGTAATATCCCCTGCAAATTCAGTAAGAACAGCCAAAAAGAAGCATCAACGTTTAATTAATTATTCAGCTATGCAAAAGAGGATTTTTGTATCACCTCTAGATTCCACGAGGCTTGCTTTCTAAATGCTGAGCACCAGAAGAGTTGTTTGCTAACACTACCTGTCATTAGATGTTAGCAAGGGTAGGACAGAGAGGAATACACAGAGAGATAATAAGCATGATTGTCAAAACATCTGTCATGTATGAAGCAACTTCAATGGGAAAAGTATTTGGTAGTTATCTCAATTCATGTCACAAGCTAATTTTATTCATGCATTATTTCTAGAAAATGTTAGAGAGAACAGAAAATGAGTTCCTCAAATAGTTTAGGAAACTGGTAGAGTGCAATGAATTCATATAATCAGATGGAAAAAATCTCTTTCCATTATTTTTATTTGAAGAATGATGTCATATTAACTAGTATTAAAATAGTTTGGAAATAATAGCAGCCCAGAGGCATTTTGTAATAGAAATGGCAATAATAATATTACAAACCCCAGAATTCTTCTTCTCTGACCACTGCTTACCGTATTTCCTATCTTTATGTTTATAATTCCCCTGACCATGTGCTTGAGCTACATTTAATCCCTAGTAATATGTAATAAATCTTTAAAAAGAAAATTAAAACTGTCAAACACATTTGATTGCCCTTCAGTTTTCCTGAAGCTCATTATTGAAAGTATCCACAGTGTTATTTTTTCATGCTTGATTTTCTTCTACCTTAGCCACCTTTTCCTACATTTGATGTTTTCTTCTGCCTCTACTGCTGACTGTTGTTCTTCCTCCTCTCTCCAAAATATAGCTGTTTCCTGAAGTACTAAATTTAAAACTTTTGTTTTATTTTTTCCTTACCTTATTGATCTAAGCAGCTTCCCAAATTCACCAAATATCTCTACACTGCTGCAGTCCAACCTATAAATTTTGTCCCATTCTCTCTGTCTCATTTCCTATCACAAGGTAGATATCAAAAATGGGTGATTCTAGGAGGCTGAATCTGACCTGGTGAGGGTCTCTTAGAATTTCAGTGATTCTTCTGAGGGGAATGAAAATTCATCTTTAGATTTTCTTCTAAGTCTTATGTAAGATATGGGGATGATCAGATCTCAGTCTGGTAAAAGTCAAGTATCAGCAGTGAATCGCCAAAGGCAAGGTGGACGTGGCTACCACAATGAAAGACAGATTCAAAACAGCACACAGAATAGCCTGAGTCGCATGGAGTTATGGCCCTGGCTA
>PVKH010030570.1:0-12467 GCA_004027955.1 Chaetophractus vellerosus
GAGTGTGATCAACAATGATCCAAAAAATATTTCCTGTATTTAAGAATTATGTCGTTTCACAGATCTGTAACAAATCCCTGACTTTGACTTTCAGCTTTTTCAAAGGAAAATGATGTTACCTTTAAGATCCTTGTCCATAATAACTTTTGACATTGTCAAAATAAGGTCACAGTTTTCCATGGTTCAATGTTACTACCTAGGGATTTTCTACTGCACTCTGAATCAATTTTATCATCTAATTAACTTTAAAGTTGCCACAGTGACCACACGTTTTTCCTGCAGTTCTGTAGCTGTGTTCTGAAGTAGGACAAAATGGATGGGATTCTATGTGTCATCCTTCCTATAGTTGACCTGTATCGCATATTTATTAGTTTAATCTCATATTGCAGACTTCCCCCTTGTCTTGATTTTAACCTAATCTTTTATTCTTTTTTTTTGTTTTTCTTTTACATTAAAACAGGACTTTGCTGAGCATGTGATGTCAAGACACCTTCTTTCTACCTGGAAGACAATGACATTATGTGACACTGAGGAGAGGTGTGTGTATATCAAGACCAGCAGACAGAAATGAAAGCTTGTTATCTCTATGTAGTATAAAGCTCAAAAATCTATAAAAACTGGCAGACCAGGGTCTGGTATAATGTAACTAAGGAGCAACCTGAGTGTGGGTATAAAGAAGAGGCGTGCTAATTGGTAAAATAACTACAGCAGAGCAGAGATCTAGTCCAACTAGCGTGGGTTTAAGGCTGTACCTCTGGGATTGGATCATTTTATTGTCTCTAGATGGTTCGAACCCCTTCCTTTTCCAGTCCTCCCTTCCCACCCCAGCTGAGAACCACTGCTCTATTCAGAACCTACATGAGGGGCTCTTTAGGAGCTGTTAGAATCGTTATTTGGCAATATGGTACTTTTGATTAAGTGTGAATAACACAGACCTGAACACAAAAACCATTATAACAATGGTAACGTTGTTACTGCTTTTGCTTGAGAGGCCTATCTATTTTGAAAAGTAGTTATGAAAAATTTGAAAGGAAAAGTGTTTAAATTTTATAATCTTATAATTTAAAATTGGATAGGGGAAAAATTGTTATGATCGGAAGATGAAGAGATCATCTTAGACAGGTCCTTACTGAATTAAACTTTTCAAACAGTAGTATTCCATATCACCCCAAATTAGTTCTATCCAAAATCTTACTGGGAAGCCACATATTTAACTACACTAACTGAACTGTAAAAAGCCATTGACTGTTTTCTTCTTCCTAGCACCCAGCTATGAGTAAACCTTCTAAGAGTGCATTATTATCCAAATGAACTCACTGTCCTTCCTTTAAGAAAAAAGGAAAAGGGGGTAAAGGAAATACACACTTCAATTTTAGAGTTTCAACAGGTCTTGATTTTTAAAGCAACTTTGAACTTATATAACAGCACAGTCCAATTACTACTCTAATTTCAGGTCCCAATCTGGGATTCAGGAGTCCTATTTGCACAGAGTTCTACTTCCTCCCTTTTCTCATTTCTACCACAGTATTAAGAAAATGTCTCTGACTATTAAAATCTACAAATATAAAAGACCACTTTAAACACCACGGATAAATGTGACTGAGAAACTAAAAGAGGTGGCAGTGATGGGACAGTGCACATAACACGCCTGGTGCGGATATGTGACCATGGGACAAAAGCACTTGATTTTGGAGGAAGTGCCATTGGGTGTGAAACTCGACTGTGTGCACTGCTGCAGCAGCAGGGCTCAGATCACACGCTCACAAGTCTTGACTGTCCAAAAAAGCCTCTGTTCCCATCTCTAACGTGGAGCTGGAATGGTTAGTATAATTCAATTTTTTCACTGCAATCCACAATCTGATTGATTGGCAGGTCACACTTGGCACTCCTACCTGAGGTATTTTAGCGCTAATGATTGGTTCCTGTAAGACTATTCTATAACAGAACACAGGAAGAGCAGTTCAAAAACACAGCTGTGGAAGGAAAACAATCATACAAAAAGCCCACTAAGGGGCCCACCAGCCTTTTCTTTCCTTTGGATGCAAGCATGCTTTTCACAGAATGAGCATTAGAAGCAGTTTGTTATCCCATTTAAAAAGTGAATTAGGGTGAACTATGCCTTTTCTACTGGTCAGAAAAAGAGGGGGATGGCAGGGTGGATACATCACCTGTCTTGCCCCATTCCCAAGTTCTATCACAGTGGATCTCTTACAAATTATGGACACAGTTGCTAGATCAGTTCTCTCCAGAGAGGAATGTGCCATACAATAAACAGAAAGGAAGAAAATGGCTAGCAAGGATCACTGTCCAAGAACAGAACAGAGACAGGGATTTTAAAAAACCTCTACCATTAAAAACCAAAATGAATATAAATGGAACAAAATCAGCAACTTAAACCTTTTCCATTGTGTCTTTCCTTCAAGCTCTGGTTCAGTGCACTTTACTAGATAAACCTGCCACTGTCCGTTTTCAATCTGCATTTCTGAGGAAACAACAACTCAACTTATACTGATAGAATCCCACAGATGGGAAAATGGACAGAGAGAAGAACCCACTCAAGGTAAAACAACAGGGTTTTTTTTTTTTTTTAAAGAAGCATCCTTTTGCTCCCTCACATATTGGAATAGGGATTATAAAGTTTTAAGATCTGTAATTATATTTAGGTCTAGCTCAACAGTTACCTAATAAAATATCCTTGTTTTTCATTAGTGGGCTCGGATATTATTTTAGCACTAGTCATTCACTTTTGTTTCTAAGTAACTCTGTTTTAAGATAGGAACTAAGAAATGATAACAACATCACTGTTAATTCCTTTTATCACAAGGGACCACTAGTCAGTCAGTCTGTCTGTCTATAGGCAAGATCACTGAATTAATTCTGTTTAGCTTGATAAAGTAATCCAGATGGTAGATTAAAAAAAAAAATTTCAAGAGTATTTTCTGGATAGGTACAGAAAAACCATCTCTCTCTTAATAAAATCATACATTGTGGACTAAGAAAAGGAGAGAATGGTAAACAAATATTTGTTTAGTTGACTTACCAAGGTGGTAGTAGGCAAATCTTAATAAGATGGAAATAGGCCATACTTTAAAAACCCCCAAATAAGGAAGATATTAGAGGGGGAAAAAACCCTCAATTTAAGAAACAATCCAAATGGATTAAAATGTTTGCTCTAAAAGTCCAGATTTCAAAGAAAACAACTTAGATACCATCAAGATGAATTTCATGAAAATACGAAGACCAATGTATATGGGAGATGTACACGCTCAGATCATATGTAAATATGTATTATACTGAATGCGTAATTTGGTGTAAAATTGGATATATTTTCCCAACCCTCAAGTTTCACTGTGAGCATGGGGAAAAAGGTATCTTTCATCACTTCTTGAAAACAATCTGAGGAAAGACGTGGACTCTAAAGAACAAAGATAATGAAATATGGATTATCCGGGTTTTATGTTCTGCTATATATGTGATTTATGTAATTACGGGTAATTCACAATCTCTCTTAACTATATCTTAGAAGTGAGAGGCTGGATCAAATCATGGCTAAGGTTGCTTTAAATATTTCTTAAATCCAGGCATACTTTGAAGGCCTCCTCTAAACAGCATAGGAGTATACAGTCACCTGTACCTCCACAGATTGATCATCCTAGCTCTACTTCCTATAATACACACAGTCTCTAAGTGATTTCTGAAAGTACATTAACTTTTTTAGAATGCCAGAAAATCTCTGGAAGACTGTGGAAACAGTTCACTAAAAAAGATCCCCTTATTGATATTAGGAGCTAAGGCAGTAGGGCGAGGGTGTGTGTGTGTGAAAGAGGGTGGGGGAGAATTTCCAGACAATTCTAGCCTATTCCCACAGAATAATTTCATGCCGAGAAGCTTTTCTTATAAAATTGTTTCTTAATGACTTGGGTGGTTAGAACAAGCTTGCTTTCAGAAAAAGATCATTTGGTGAGGTCCCAATAAAGGCTTCAAAACTCAAACTTTCACTCTTTGTCACTTAGATTACTTTGTCCATATTTTAAATAAAACGTGACAAAACAAAAACCTTTAGCTATGTGTAAATGTGGCTGATAGAATCAACAAATCTTACATGATAATTATTTCCCCCTAGATAACTCTTAAGAAAAGAAATTTGCTGGTGTGTGGACCTTTTAATAAAGAAAGGCTTTAAGCACTGAATATATGGCATCTTCTTACTATTATCCATTGCTAACTGGCATCAGTTCCTTATTTCACTTTCATAGGATAACACTCTTGAAGTATGTAAAATAGGAAAACACAGAGCTCAGAAAGCTTATTGCCACTACATAAATCAAAGCTAGAATGATCTAAAGAGAGATGTGAAATGAGAAGAAAAGCAGAAAAGGGAAAAAGTTGGTTTAAGGCTAAGCTAGTCCTGTTACTTATGTAAGCAAATGATACAGACAATAATAAGACTTTAAACCTGCTGATCATCTCACAAATAAATTAGTGGTATAGAACATCTGTGGGTATAGGGAATGGAAAAGAATATGTCCAGTAGGCTGACCCCCAGCAATGATCAGGAAACCCAAAGGCTTAGTTTTTGCACCCAGGGCAAGCGCAGTGGCAGAGAAGCATGCTTGCATTCTTAAATATATAAATATATATATATCCACAAGGAAAAATAAAAAGAAAACTAAATAAATTATATTTTAAAAAAACCAAACCAAACCAAAGAAACAGAAAAAAAAAGGCTGGCTTGTCAGGGGATGGGGTCGAGAAGGCCCCAGTGTGTGTACTTACATAGAGGTCAGCACCGTAAAATCCGTCCTGGTAAACCACACTGCAGAAAATCCACACAAAAACAAAAACAAAACAAAAAAAAAAACAACAAAAGAACAGAAACACATTCCGGTTATTGAGGACGGCAGCATGCACATGCGCTCAACACAGGCAGGTGATGTATGAATACATGACCTGGGCTTCAGGGCCAGAGCAAGTCAGTTAGGAAATGTGAAGGTGCACACGCACGTTATACAGCTCCAGGACATGCGAGGAGAGGGAAAGGGATGCAAAACTGGAATAAATTACCTAGATTTTGACAATTAAGATTAAAACAGTAAAATGCACTTCTAGAAGGGCCTAATATAGCTATCTGGTGGATTGGAAACATCATTTTTATATCTGGAGCATTTTTTAAAAATAAACTTGCACTAGGAAGAGGTTTTTCTTTAAAGAGCTTAAAAGGGGAGTGGGATAGGGGAGGGTAGGTTGCACATGAAAATAATAAAGATCCCAAAGAATTTCATTAGGGTAGGGCAGGACCTGTATGTGAAGTGTGTTTCAAAATTATATTTATTATATTGTTTTCAGTTTCATAGCAATATGAAAAATTTTTGATATCCATACATCACCTGCTTTTTACCCTGCACATTAGACATGCGATAAGATTTGGCTGATCAAACAAGCATGCAAAGTATTATTATTCAGCATTTTTAAGAACCAATGCAACACCTCGGAAAAACAAGTCAATCAATTCTGACCAAAGTAAACAGAGAAATGTAATTTAAAACAAAAACAAAAACAAAAACACAACCAAAAATACCCACAATGCATTGCTTTCACAAGCAGAGATAATGAGCTATAGGTTAAGGTGATTGGTTCAAGATCTAAGAATTGAAAGGTGCAGTGGGGATCCCAGATAGTAACAATATAATCCAGAGTGGGAAGGAGTAACTAGATTTTAAGGATTCTTTTTGATCAAGTAAAGAGTATTCATGGAATTCTGAAAAAATGCAATTGATAACTGAATTTCTGGGTATGCCCTAGGAGCATCCTATCTATTTGAAAGAATAAAACTGAGAAGGCAGTTGGTTAGGAATAGAAGGATATATTTTCTTGTTTAGAAAATTAACTTGCACCCAACAAACAATGCCTGACTTTTCTTGTTTTTTAAAAATCTGGAACAACACTATACTAATATACTTAAAATACAGATTTCAAACCTTTGAGGTATTTTTGTGTATATAGACTTTCCTCAAAACATTATTTTGGGATTGAAAGACATGGAAGTGCAGCAGAGAAAAAAAGATTACTTCTTCATATCTATTAAATCGAGATCTGGCTATTTTAAATTAGAGGATCTGTTAATCATCTCTCCAACTAAACAAGTTGGAAATTTTCACCAGTACTTTCTCTGTTACTATAAGCAAGCTAGAAGTAAGATCATCACATCCTACTTTTAAAAACTCAAATACAAAATAACTTGACTCTTATAGGTAGCTGAAGTTTCTGGCGTCTGTTCCCAATGGCATTTAGTTGCGTTTAAAGGATAGTATGGTCACACTTTGCAATGCTCCAAATATGCTGTGCCTTTGCAGGACATAAAAGGGAACTTAAACTTGTCTTTGAGTTTCAGTTAGCTAGATTCTAGCCACTTTCATTGTCTCCAATTGCAATTCAAGTCTGATCTGAGAAAGAAATCTGCGTCTAAATTGTGTTTTAGTAAAAAGGAGACTTGCTCATGAGAAGGTTGATAAAATGCAAAGCATTGAGGCCAAGTGGTGATTAATTAGCCTTCAACTATTTCAGTCAGGGGATACAGGTAAAGAAAAAAAAATACCTTCTTTAGATTAGAGTGGTAGAATTAAGAACATGAATAAATTTTACCCTAAATTCCATCACTCACTGGAAACATTCACCTAAGTTCTAGAAGAATCCCAATATTTCCTATATTAAATGCCACAGGAGGCTACAACACAATGATTAATGATGAAATTAGTTTACTAAGCTGATGAGCAATTCTAGGCCATTCCCCATAAAATACTGGACTTATTCCTTGCCATCTTCCAAGGAAACAGGTGTTTATTTAATAAAAAAGAAAACATGGGAAATTAGTGTTCAATGTAATGCACAGAAATTGATGTGATTGGACAAAAAGATAAACATACCTTTGAGCAAATCTATACCTGACACAGACTTGGTAGAGCATGGGCTCTCAAGTTTGGCCAATATACTGAAATAACCTATATTGAATAGGAATGAATTCAACCACTTTATAAAATAACTCAAGAATGTTACAAAATAAAGAAGTCCCATGTTTCTGGTGAGCATTTCTCTTTGAAAACATGACAGTAAAGTCTCTTGGATTGAAATGGAAGACGCTTCATGAACAATTTTCCTAGTGTGCAGAACTTTCAAAAGATTCATTTTTGGTTCACTTGAAGGTTTCTTGATGAAACAATACTGCATCTTTATTCATTTCTTTAAAGAGATGTCAGAGGTTGAAGGTCAAAGGTCAGGTTGAGAGAAAGAAGTATAAAATTAAAAATAAGTAATGGCAGAAGATGGAGATGATGGAATGCATGGGATTTAAACATCTATAAACTGCAAACAAAAGTTAAATTCTGAAGTGGCTCCCTTTCAGTGGCTTTTGGAGTCTGCCCATTTCAATATGCATACTTGCCTTGTCTAATAAAATTGCTTTAATTATGTGAAATGGAGGACCCCTGAATGGTATGCCCATTTGGTTTATAAATGGATGCTGAATTAGTTCACCTCATGGTTAGGCCAATTTTGCTGCCAGAAAAGGACCTACAAAGGAGACTTTTTCTCTTTATAGTTTAACCAAGTAGCAGCTAATAGGCTTCTTTGATGCTGTGTTGATTCCTCACTAAGAATCTGGAAAAAAAAAACACCCATCATTGGCAGAGAAAAGATGAAAAAGACAAATGCCACATCCTTGAAGAGAGAAAGTCCTTGGTACAACTGACTTGTAAAAATCCACTCTAAAAATATGCACTTTAGGCTCTGACACTGAGAAACAACTACAAACAAAACCTATCTTCACTCCTTCTCCCCCATTTAATAGCAAAGGATTTATTTGTTGCTATGGAATCATTCCACTGCATGAGACACCCTCCATACAAAAATCAAAGGGTGAAGGATGCTCAGCTATATTAGTTGTTTTACCATCACTCAGAAGCCAACTGCAGTTTAATTCGTCCTACTTCTCCCTTTCTCCCTTGATTCAATTGGACTTGGTTCATCTTTGAATTAACCACTTTTAATCCGTTTCCTACAAAGAAAGCAAATCCATTGTGGGTAACTAGCTCTGCTGCTCACCACCCAGGCAGTGAAAACAAAGGGGGGGGGCATATGTGAGAGCCTCCGCCCCAATATGGGGTGGTAATAAGGGGGCGAACACAGCAGATGCAGTCTTATACTACAATCTTGAGTCCTATTTTGGTTCTCTGCAGTAGTGTTAATCCATATTCATGCGATGCTGAGTGAACTCCATGCCAACACACTGCTAGTAAACACAAGACGGTTCTGGCTACCGTCTTAGGTCACTACCATGAAGGTGTAAGGTTACCAAAATGAAGATTTGTATAAAGAATTGACATTTTGTTATATTCTGATGATGGTATATTTTGGTTCTTACCATCTAATCTGTTATTTTGCAAATATTCACTGAATGTCTACTGTGTGGCACGGCAACGTGCAAGAAGTCATGACAGGGCTGTGGTATTCTTTATTTGTCCATTTACTTATTTGGAAATGTACCTCATTTTGGAATTGGATGCTTACCCTGGATAGGCGGGGATGGCTGTTGGAGGTACTGCTCGGACTGCACCATATACCGTCCGCCCTCTACCCCTCAGATGAGCTCCTCTGAAAGCAGCTGCTGTGGTGGCTGCAGCTGGGTAAGGGAAGCCAGGAACTAAAGGGAGACCCAAAATAGGACAGAAATTTCAAGTTTTATTCAACAGCAGCTGAACAGTCACAACTTGATTAGAACCAATTATAGAAAAGATAGAAAGATGTATGCTACATCTTTCCTAATACACATACTATTCAATTATAGCTTGTGTCTCTGAATGAGAAAGAAATGGAGAGACCTAACATGCAAAAATCTTATGTTCCCATTTCTCATTCATCAAAAATTTTGAGTGTTTTCTCTGTAACTTCTCAATTTTGGCATTACAATGTAATATGATGAGAAACTGGTCAAGCAGCCATGAGAACTACTGCCATAAGAAATAAGACTTTTCATTTCTCTGGGCACTTAAATCAGTTCAATATAAACTCTTTAACTGGTCAATTATTACTCTTGTTTCCAAACATTATTATGTGCATACATTATTTCTCAAAATAATATGCATTATTTTTGCATGATGTCAACTCCCAAAGTACATCATAGTCTTTAGACATTTCATTTCATTAGTTGACTTTATTCCTTTATCTAAAAAGTTTTAATTCAGAACTGTAAGGTGACAGAGAAACTATTCCTCTCTTGTAGCTTTTATTCTTTAAAGAGGCAAACATTTTCTAAGAGTCTATTTTAAGTGTGCCATTCTCTGGAAAGCATGCAGAGACAATGATTACATATCCATTGAACCCTTTTTAACTATCCCTCTTACTGGAGCAAAATGGCTAAGGTCAAAATAACTTTAAAGATAGCAACAAAGCTGAGAACAAGTCAGTCATACTGGAGTTACTGTATTCCACTACAGGGCCCAAGGCTGACTTGCAGAGAACATGTATAAACAATATATACCACACATTTACTCTTTTTGTTTTCTTTATTATCAAGTATATGGACTAAAAATGTTCTTCACATGCTGTTACCACTCTGCCTTTTCCAATTTTTGCTTTGTGGTAATCTTAATATTTGGTGAGGAAGATTCTAGAATAGGCTAAGCAAAACGGCACTGTGCTGATATTTAGCCCTCCTGAGAGGCCTCCTTTTCAGTGTGCATTATACCAGGGAGTTTAAAAAAATAAAAAAAAAAAAGCCAAAGCATCACTGTTCACTCACAATAGTCAAAAATCCCTGTCAGGTCAACATAGGCTACTTACTGATTAAAGGAATGTAAGTGTTAATACCCCCTCTTCCTGATAGGGGCACTGCTGCTTCATTGCCTAGGGAGACATCTGCTTGAAAGCTGGAGGCTGATTACATTAAAAAATTTACAAAAATGCAAAAAGGTTATAAAGGAATAACAAATCGAAAAACAATATATGTTATTACAGTTAAATATCAGAAATAGAAACTTTAAATACTACCTGCATATAACTCAGGGCCATATACAGCTCCAACTACTGGGCTTAATTTCCAACCTGAAACAGAAGAGAGGAGAGTGGGCATTTTAAGTCTACATCAAGAATATAGGAAAAGGGAGTGATCAATGCATGTGCAAGTTGTCTTCAGCTATCTCTGAGCTTATTTTTACCCGTTACCAACTTCTTTTAAAAATGGCAGCTGGGGGTTTATATGAGAGGGTGATGACATTTCTAGATCTTGATGGTCTTTAGCAGGACTAGCACTATGAAGAGAGAATGAAGGGCAGAAGGGTCAGAGGAAGAGAGAGAGGAATTATCTTTTTTTAGTTTAGGAAAAGAAACAAAAGCAGAATATGTTATTCTGTACCACACTGTCAGGCAATTTCTTATATATCATCTTAACAGTGTTTACTATTCTAGTTGTTATATAAAGATATCCTTTGACTGAATTCAAATTTGACCTGGATATTTGACTCCAAGTTTAAGGATACCATGATGGTATTCTGGGTAAACCGAAATCCCCTTTTATTGGGATTTACATTGGGGTTTAACAGTTAAAATTACCCAGTCAACAAGAAAAGACACACAATGATAGAATTCAAGGTACATTCCTAATTTCAGTGCATGTCTTCTGAGGTTTTAATTTATGACGAACATTGTTTAATTAGACTTTTTAGCTAACAAAGGAGACTAGAGTGCTGTTGAACATTATCTTAAATATTTAAATATTTTAACAATTTCCAAACATTATGTTTGATGACAATTTTACTTCTTCTTCTCTATTTTTTATATTTATAGGAATACGCAAGCCAAAAAAAAAAAAAAAAGAAAATGAATTAGAAAAATGTACTACTGCCCACTGAGAGCTAATAAATAGAAATCCATATGAAAACTTTAATTAATAAATATCTACTGAAGTTCATACATAAACAAACATGCCTTAATTATTTTTCTGAGCGACTGGCTCTTTGTTTTACCTCTTTTATATTTCTAAAGTACCTAGCATTTTGCCATTACCACTCTAGAAATGTATGAGTGAAAAGAAGAAAAGGCCAATTCTATTAAAATTACCAGATTTAAATGGCTGTAAACAAAGACATTCTTAATCAATCCAATCTCCCATCCATTATTTTATGTGCTCACGACGGTGATGTCTCTTCATGATTATAAATATATACAATTTTGGCAAATTCTGGGTTCAAAGCCTACTTGAATTTTAGTAAGAGCAGGAATATTCTGCAATGTCAGACAAATCATGTGATTTCAACCAACATAAAATGAAATGCTGACTGAGAATTCACCTGGCACACTCTACTCAGCAATGACAGGTTTCTAAAGTTTGGCTCTTTTAGGCTTCAATAATAATTTAGAATAATGTCCAAGATGATGCTTTTCCTTCCTACCAATGGTATTTTTCCTGACCATTTCCTTTAAATCTGTATAGTGGATGCACATTGACTTGTTGTTAATAATACCTTGAATATGTTTAGCTTTGTACAATTTACAATGTATTTTCATTAAGTCATTTGACCCCCACAAAACCCAAAGAAGGAGATAAGATAGGTACCATCTCTGCAAACTTGGGTAACTACTACAACTTCTCTGGGCCTTGTTTCCCAAATAATAACTGAGAGGGTTGGGTTTTCATGACCTCTAAAGAGCACTCTGCTGTTAAAATTCTGTGACCTCCGATTTATAGATATGAAAACAGAATCAGACAAGTTAAGAAATTGGTCTACTGCCACACAGTAAAATGAAGAATCAAATCTAGAAGTAGAATTTCTGTCTTTGAAATCCCAGGAAGAGGCTCTTTCTGCCAAACCATCTTCCCTAGATCTAAAGGAAATTTAACATACACTGCCTCTTCTTCCTATTTTGTTTACATTGGGATTTTATCAAAATCACAGAAATTCTGTTTTGGTAAAAGCAGGGAAAGGAAGGAGACGAGAAAAGCAGGAGTGATGGTATCACATGATATACCACTGATAAAATAGGCAGAGGAAATGCAAACTATGCTTGTAAACTTGTATCATCTATTTGAAAAGCTGGGGTAAATATATCTAATCAAAAATTTGTAGGATATACTCAATTATAATGTACTTCTATTTGATTTATTAAGACATTACAGGCACATACTACCACACTTCATCACGGTGTTTTCAAACTTTTAAAAAATAGCAGAAACTCTCCCTTTTGTTCTAGATAAAATCTTATGTAGACCCCAATATATAAAACAGAGAATGTGAAGTTGTTCAGACTGAAGCAGAGCTAGAGGCCTCAGGACTCAATCTATTTGCCTTCCTTTCCACCCTCTGACTCTGAGGAACACAATTTGCAAAACCACTATTTCAGTATAGATTAAAATTATATTCTTCCTTGACAACCAGCAAGACGACAGCAGAGTAAGGAGCTCCTAGAGTCAGCTTGTG
>PVKH010030571.1:0-12468 GCA_004027955.1 Chaetophractus vellerosus
TGGTTTGGTTCCTGGTGCCTCTAAAGACGACAGCGAGCTGGCATGACAGGCAGGCGCAGCAAGCTGACACAACATGAGACACAAGAAGAAAAACACAATTAGAAACACAACAAAGCAGGGAATAGAGGTAGCTCAAGCGATTAGGCACCTCCCTCCCATATCGGATGTCCTGGGTTCAGTTCCCAAGTGCCTCCTAAAGAAACAAGGAAGATGAATAGACACAGCAAGTGCAAACAATGAGGGGGTGGAGAGAAATAAATGAAACAAAATATTTTAAAAAAACAAAAACATTTAAAGGTACCCCGGTTCCGAAAAACACCCTGTACTTCAAATGAGCTAATGTTCCCAGCACCCCAACCCACTCCTATGAGTTTGTTTTCTCACCTTTGCTTACAATTTCTCATTGTGAAATGGCCTAACCTTGCTAACTGATAGGTCTCCAGTAGAACCAGTATGAATCTGTTTCATTCATGTCTACGTCTTGCCATCCTAATGAAATCTTAAACTCACAATTTGGGTTTTGTGTCTGAGAGTAGCCTACAAGGTACTAAGCACATACTAAACACTTTGAATGCTAATTAAATTACTTACATTAGGGAAACCAAGGCCATTTTATCTTTCTTCTTTTTAGCAAGAGCTTAGAGATAAGGCAGAATTTCAAGAACCACAAATACAAAATGACAGCGCTCCATGGTGGGGGTGGAAGATGGGGAATAGGCATTCCAAACACAGGATGGTGAGATTTTAGGAAAAGGTAGGAGGGAAGAATTATTTTTAAATAGCAAAAGAAAGCATTAAATAACTATACCGGAAGAAAATAGAGATGGTGGGAAAGGTGGTTTAATAAATGGCTTTGAAACAGTTGAAGCAGATATGAGGACAGCACAGTAGGCTAAAAGGAAGTGGAGAAGAAAACTCTGGAAGCGAAGTTAAGGATAACTTAGGAAATACTGGTCTGAACAGTGGGGATTAGACCAATGATACTGTCAAAGGGGTGAGGAGGTGATGAGCAGCTTTAGTGAAAGAAACATTAAAAATTGAGGGGGGGAAAAAAAGTGATAAAAAGGCACTCTTAACTTCCCAGTCATCCTGGGCAATGCCACAATTTTTATCTTCTAAACGAGAAATTCAGAAAGACTGGTGGAGAAATGAACAATTTAGTCTTCATTATGCTTACTCCAGCACCAAATGTTTTATATATTCTAAACCACACAGGACTGTAGTGGTAGGCAAAGGTGTTTGTCATCAGTACATGATGCTACCTGAACTACTAGGAGTGTGTCATATGACCTCATGCATCGGATAAGACTTCATTTAAGGTTTTGTTTTTTGAGGCAGAGCTCTTTAATTAACTTGCATCTCACTGTATTTAAGTTACTAATTTATTTATCACAGATTTTCACTATCTGACTACAAACAACAGTGCCTTGTGTTATAATACACTATCAAACATGAACTATTAGGGACATTATCTCTTTAATTTAAACTTTTATTTAAAGTTCCTAGACAGTTTAATTACAACAGATACAGAAAGTGCAAAACAAGGAGGGAATAGGGAGAAATGAATAAATAAAATAAATCTTTAAAAAAAAAAGCTACAATGGCAAACTGCAAACAGATAAATACCATTTGTATGTATAAATTTTTAAGTGTAAAATCCTTAATAGTTATGCTTAAAATATAACCATCTTTCCATAAACTATACATTAGTAACATGCTATAGAAAACCAGGCCTGCTCTTTACACAGCTCAGAAAAGCAGAAAGAAATTATTAGAATATATGAAAAAATTTATACATAATGATTTAAATTACCTTTCTTCTTCTCGAACCCATACTGGTGTTCTGGGAATTTGCGCTTCAAAAAATTTAGATGCTTTATAACAAAAATTGCTGCAAAAAGACTAAAAAGAACATGTATAAAACTAGTAAATTATTTTTTCTTATTGTATAACATAACCTATGTATCGAAAACAATATCAAACATAAATGTATAGTTCAAGAATAAAACTAAACCCTATGGGAAGAAATAAGGTTCCCCATGTACCCCTTCCAACTGCATCACCTTCCATATTCCCAAAGGTAACCACTATCCTAAACTTTGTGTTAATCATTCCCCATGCTTTTCTTTTCTTTAGTTTTACCACTTATATACATATCCCTATAAAATATACCATTGAGTTTTGTCTATTTTTAAACTATATCTAAGTGGAATCATATTGTTATATATTCTTGTCTTCTTTCATTCAACATTATATTTTTGCAGTTCTTTCGTAAAATGACATTCATTTCTCACAGTGTATTACATTCCATTGTAGAAGTATACTACCTTGATTATTTATGGAAATTTGCATTTTTCCCAATTTCTTCTATCATTACAGTGCTATTATAAACATTCTTAATACACATATACTCATGCACATGGGCAAGAATTTCTCTATGGTATAACAACAAATACAAAGGCTTGGTCATAAAGTATGTACAAGTTCAACTTTACTAATGTTCCTCCTACCAGTTGTATAAAAAGAGTAAATATTATAAGATTTTTATAATTTTGGTAATCTTTGGGGCTATAAAAACATAACTCAATGTGTTTTTATTTTATATTCCCTGTTAATGGATGAGGTTGAGCATCTTTTTATATGTTCACTGACCATTCAAGGTCTTCCTGTAAAATATCTATTCAAATATTTGCCCATTTTTCTATTAGGTTTTTGTCTTTTCCTTATTGATTATATATTCCGGATATACATATCTGTGGTCAGTTATGTGTGAGAAATAACACTTCCGATGAGTGGCTTAACGTTTTTGGAAATGTGATTTAAAAAAGCTTTAGATGTTAATGTAGACAAATTTATCAAATTTTCCTCTATGGCCTATTATTTTCTGTGTTAAGTAATCCTTCTCTATTCCAAGTTTATAAAAATACTCTTCCCTCTTTTCTTTGTAAAGCTTGCCTTTTACATTTAGATTTTTAATCTATCTAAAAGCAATCTTTGTATGTGAAGTAGAGGTCAATTTTCAATTTTTCGATATGCATAACTGATTGTACCAACACTATTTATTGAAAAATCTATTCTTTCTCCATTGATTTGTTATAACCCTGAGGTCCTATATGACGTATCCATATGTGTGGTGAGTTTATTTTTGGCTCTCTATTCTGTTCCATGATGTACTTGTCTATCCATGAGCCAATATGCATTTTCAATTTAAAATGTTCAAGTTAACTGGGAGTAGATGAGGCTCAAGCTGTTGAGTGCCTCCTTCCACATGGGAGGTCCCGGGTTTGGTTCCCAGTGCCTCCTGAAAAAACAAAACAAGCAAAACAAACGAAAAAAACCAACTCAGGGAAGCCAGTGTGGCTCAGTAGTTGAGCACTGGCTCCCCACATATGAGGTCCTAGGTTCAAAGTCCAGCCCCTGGTACCTCAAAAAAAAAAAAATGTTCAAGTATTTCTTAAAAGATTAGGCAAAGAGTTTTTTTAAGCCCTTGATTGAAACATTTACAAATGAAAGCAAAATTTTAATATGGCTATTCGCCAAAAGGTAAGATTTTAAAGTTATTTTTAGAGTTCTATTTAGCATAATATTAAAAACAACCACCACACTGAAAATACCCTTTAAACTTACCTTTCTCTCAGTAATATCATATACTTTATTGGTTTTGGTAGAAATTTTATATTTCTGTTTTGGTACCTAAAGAAAAGAAATTACAGCTTATAAAAGAATTCAAATAATAAACATGACTTTTATGTTATGAGATTTATCATCTATATATATATCTTTAGCCAACCCATATCATTAATTTATGACCTTGGGTTTCATTTTTTTGTTATTTCCACAAAGTATTTTATTAAATATAAAAACAAAAGAACTGTTTAAAAAATTAGATCACTTACAATTCCCAGCTTCTTCTGACATAAGGGATAACCGCAGAGTTTGATAATTGAACGCTCATCCACAATGTCGTTGTAGTGAGCAGATGTGATGAACCTCCCCTATAACGACATGGAGGGGGCATTTTTCCATAGTTAATGGAAAAGTTCATTTATCAGCGTTCTTGGCCTCATCTCCCCATTTGAAAACACAGTGATAAGACTAGTCCCTACCTCATAGGTTTGAAGTTAGAGGAGAAAACAAAGAAAAAGCACTTAGAGAAGTACCTGAAACATAGTAAGCACTCAGCAAATGTTAGCTATTTTATATATATAAAACTTCTGCCATAATACACTATGAATCTTTGTAAGTCATTGTTTACGAAATAATTCTGAGGCAGGAGAAAGAAGTGGTGCAATAATGACTGCAATACCAAAGTAAAACGGTGGTACTGATATTTTACTTTTATAAAAACATTATTCTAAAACTAAGCTAAAACACATAAAATGGTGATAAATATAATTTGACCTATGTTTTAAAGCACACTCTTTAAACACAAAATATATCAAAGGTGTCATTGTGACTCCTAAACAAATTTCTGTGTAAAATATTCCAGCTACTGAAAAGGAATAGTGAGGAGATAGTTAAAAGCTAACCCAAAGTATTTTCCTTTGAAATTTTCACGTTCAAAATCTTTTTGAACAAGTTTTTCTGTTTTTGTAGGGACTGAAATACTTTTTTGCAAGTGAAATTAGTTTTTTGTTTCAAGTGAAGCATTTCTGATTTGTCTTTGTTTTCTTTAGTGTCATCATACATGGAGATTCTCATGCAGTTAATGTTATCAATTCAAATACTGTAATGTATTCTATTTTTGTTTAGAAAAATTTCTGAACCAAACTAAGAATTATTTTTGCAACAGATGTGCTGCTTTTTAATTACCCTTTTCTTTCTCCTTTTAAAAAGTATGAGGATATAGAAGAAATTTCCATTCAAAATTTTAATGCAATAAAGCTGTTTAAAAAAAATAAAAACATTTTAATGCAAAGAAGAAGTGTATTACAGGTATGTAGCTGTACTGGGCTGCACTGGCGGTCTCCACAGGGGTTAAAGTTCATCGTAATTTTTGCTTGTTGGAAGAACTTGAAAAAGGACAAAAAGGAGTAGGAGATGGTAGTGTTAGCTGGGGCCTTGAAAACGCTGAAGACATGACACTTACAAGGTGGACAGGTATGATTGTTGGGCCACCAAGGACAAATTACAAAAACAGAACATATAGCCTTTTAAAAAATAAGTTTTTTAAAAGTAAATAAATCTTGAAAAAAACTGTTCAGGATTTTTTGATATCTGTATTTATAATAATAAAGAAAAACGTTGGGGGGGTGTTGATGAATTTCTGTTAAAAACCGTTCCTGTGTGTTACATGTAACAGACATGGTAAATATCTCTTTACAGATTTTATAAACAACCATGCATTTACGTTTAAATGAAAACAAGAAAAAAGGAAATAGGTGTATGGATATGTCATTTTGAGATTAAAGTTAGTTTTAAAATGTAAATAAAATGTGGAAAGTGTCCTCAGAGACTGTGCCGTTTCTATTAATGTAATATATGTATAGTACTTTGCAGAGGTAGCAAAATTACAAGCATTGTAGCTTTTCATCTACACAAACCTTTTTTTTTTTTTTTAAGATTTTATTTATGTATTTATCCCTTCCTTGCTGCTTGTGCTCGCTGTGTCCATTTGCTGTGGGTTTTTCTGTGTCTGCTTGTCTCTGTTTGTTGTGTCACCTTGTTGCGTCAGCTTACTGTGCCGCGTGGGGCTGGCTTGCCTTCATCAGGAGGCCCCGGGAATCAAACCCAAGGCCTCCCATATGGTAAATGGAGCCCAAACACTTGAGCCACATCTGCTTCCCCAAACCTATTGTTTTTTAACCTATTTTGTATATATTTTGTGAATTAGAATTTTGCAGAATATTTTAGAGAACTAATTACCTAATTAGTTTAATTTCTTCTTTGGAGAAAGAAGCATCCCAGGTATTATATTTTGAATTTGACTTCACCAGAAATGTTATAAAGATGTTTGATTCCAGCAGTTCTTATAAAACTATAAATTGCAAATTATCCACATATACATTCCATTTTTTCTTATAACATCTTCATTTCTCACTTTTCTGTGAAATTACAGGAAGTTAATAGATTGAACTAATTGGTGACATTTCCCACCAAGTTAATGCTTTTTAACACTAGCTAGTTTTAATTTTATCCATCCTATTCAACCTCTGCTCTAGCAAAAATATAGTTACAAAGTTGAAAGATCACTGTTTATATTTTTACCAAAGTGAACTGAGTCTTGAGGCCACTGTTTTTCACATCAAAGGACTGGGTGTACTACTTGTTGAAAATATTGTGGGTTTTATTTTTCATTTTTTTTTTTAAAGATTTATTTTTTATTTATTCATCCCCCCCTTCCCCTCGTTGTTTGCGGTTGCTGTCTGCTCTCTGTGTCTGCTCATATTCTCTTTAGGAGGCACTGGTAACCGAACCTGGGACCACCCACGTGGAAGAAAGGTACTCAATCATCTGAGCCACCTCAGCTCCCTGGTTAGTTGTGTCTCCCCTTGTCTTTCCTCTTTGTGCCTCTTTTGTTGCATCATCTTGTTGTGTCAGGTCACCACACCTGTCCACCTTTCCCGCTCACCTTCTCCAGGAGGCACGGGGAACCAAACCCAGGACCTCCCATGTGGTAGGCAGAAGCCCAATTGCTTGAACTGCATCTGCTTCCTGAAAATATTGTTTTATGTATATTCATTGATGAAAATAGAAAGGTGGTCAATAAAGTCTCCTTTAATTTTTGAAAGTTTAATTATTGATCTTATATGTCACCCAATATTTGGAAACCAAAACCAGGATAGTCAAAATATCAAATTAGATATTCAGACATTTTACATATAAAGTAAAAGGGGAAAAATCAACTTTAGATATATATGAAAATGTTTTATTTTTATACCACTACAAGGACACATTTCCCAAACCTATCTATGAGATACTTTTACTAAGCTCATTCAAAGTTAAAGCTTTGAGCTACCTTTCCTTAGCTAACAGTACATTCAAGTCAGTGAAAATTTGTCTAAACTTAGGAATTTCAACATGGCTATTCTGTCTTAGATTATCAAAGATGTTTAAAATGCTTCAAAATGACACATATAGAACATACAAATTAAAAGTTTATGTGTAATTTATTAAAATAGAATTGAAATGAACTATTATTTGAAATACATTCTGAAAAATTATTAAATGGTTGAAGGAGATTAAGATAAATTACCTTGACTCTATATAAGAGTCTGGAAAAAAGCTTCCTGACTTCCAGGAAGATGGCGGACTAGAAAGACATAGGCTTCTCTTCTCTGCCAGAAAAATAGCTAGAGAACAGGCTGAAATGCCCTGGAAAAAGATCTTCTAGAGTTTAGGAAACCAAGAGAAGGCTAGACACTGCCCACAAGAGAGAGGGACAAAGGAGTGGAATTGTAACAGCAAAACTGTGAGTTGAAACAAAGAGTTGCTATTGCCAACACCCTCCCCCACACTAAAGACACTTGAGAATTTTCATGCATCTGAGTCAGCTACAAAAGGAGCTCCAGGGATTCACCACCCAAGAAAGACGAGAGAGAAGGACATATCCTAAGGTTGATTCAGCTTTTGACCAGCAAATTTGTTCTGCTGTGTCCCATCAGCCCTTCCAGACTGGGTGGGGCCATACCTTCGGAGCCAGAAAGGGACTAAAAGATCCTGGACTAAAGAGGTCTGACCCTCCTAATCTCCTTGTCTACTAACCAGGACTGACTGTTGAGTACACACAGGGGAGTGGAATTATTTCCTACCCTAGAAAAGGGAGAGGGCTGCCAGAGAAGGCTAGAGGACTATCTCTGAGAAAGTTTGAATTACAAGGCTGTTATCCTCCAGGCAGGAACCTGGAGGAATTCATGGCCTTGAAACATATTACAAAGCTCCAGTGGTCAAAACTGCATGGTACTGGCATAAAGATACACACATCGATCAGTGGAACAAAATTGAGAGTCCAGAAATAAACCCTCACCTCTACAGTCAGCTGGTTTTTTACAAACCTACAAGTCCATGTTAACGGGACAAAACAGTCTTTTCAACAAATGGTGCTGGGACAAATGGATATCTATAACCAAAAGAATGAAAGAGGACCGTATCTCACTCCCTATGCAAGAATCAACTCAAAATGGATCCAAGACCTAAATATAAAAGCCAGGACCATAAAACTACTAGAAGAAAATGTGGAGAAACAGCTTCTAGATCTTGTGGTAGGTGGTGGTGTCTTGGATCTTACACCCAAAGCATGAGCAACAAAAGAAAAAAAATAGATAAAAGGGACTGCCTCAAAATTAAACACTTTTGCACCTCACAGGACTTGTGTCAAAAGGGTGAAAAGGCAATCGACTCAATGGAAATCACATGTCCGATAAGAGTTTAATATCCATGATATATAAAGAGATGTTACAACTCAACAATAAAAAGACAAGCGACCCAATTAAAAAATGGGCAAAAGACTTGAATGGCCATTTGTCCAAAGAAGAAATACAAATGGCAAAAAAACACATGAAAAAATTTCAACATCACTAATGATTAGGGAAATGCAAATCAAAACTACAATGAGCTATCATTTCACACTTATCAGAAGAGCCACTATTAAAAAGTCAGAGAACTACAAGTGTTGGAGAGGATATGGAGAAATAGGTACACTTATTCATTGTTGGTGGGAATGTAGAATGGTACAGCTACTGTGGAGGACTGTCTGGCAGTTCCTAAAGAAGTTGAATATAGATCTGCCATGTGACCCGGCAATACCACTACTGGGTATATATCCAGAAGAACTGAGAGCAGTGACACAAATAGACATCTGCACACCTATGTTCATAGCGGCATTATTCGTGATTGCCAAAAGTTGCAGACAACTCATGTGTCCATCAACCAATGAAAGTATAAACAAACTGTGGTGCAGTCACACAATGGAATATTATGCAGCTATAAGAAATGAAGTTGTAAAGCATATGACAACATGGATGAACCTTGAGTGAAGCAAGCCAGACATAAAAGGACAGATACTGTATGACTGCATTACTATGAACTAAATATAGTGTGCAACATATTGTATGATTCTACTTATATAAAATATAAATATAAATCAATTTATAAAGATGAAATTTGATTAGTGGTTATGTTGGGCTAGAGAAGGCACACTAAGGGGTATGGACGTTTCCTTTCTTTCTGAAGTAATGAAATAATTCTAAAATATTTTGTGATGATAAATGCACAACATTGTGATTATACTAAAAGCTATTGATCACACACTTTAGATAGTTTGTATGGTGTGTGACTATATCTCAATAAAACTGCTTGATAAATAAATAAATAAATGTGCAAGAATGGCCAGAAATAGCAGCTAGGTACAACAGGGAAAACAGAGAGAGATTGAAAAGTGAAGAATTTTCTTGTTTGTCTTTTTCTGGTTTATTATTATTATTACTGAAATAATGAAAATGCTCTAATAATGATTGAAGTGATGAATGCACAACTATGTGATTATACCAATGCCGCTGACTGTACACTTTGGATGAATTGTATGCTTTATTAATATGTATCAATAAAATTGATTTCTTAAAAAAAATTAAGAGTTGATGGTAACTGATAGTCTGAATCAGTCTCCTCCTAATGACTTCTTTTCCACCTTGAAAACACATCTGGTCATTTAGAGAAGCTAGTAACATTTGAATGCTGTTAAACGATCTGTATATTGGTAGGCGGAGAATTGGAGTACCTTAATTTCCTGTCCTTTTTTTCTCCTTATCCAAAATTGTTTTTTTTATCCCTAAGTATATGTTGTCTGAGTTAGCCCTATAATGTTTAATTCCCCTGTTTTGCTTTTGAGATTATGGAACTCTGCAGAAATTTACATGCCAATTAGCCAATTTTCAAAGCTGAATCCATTTTACATGTCACAATCAAACTGTTATGGCAATCTAGGACACACTGGTTGATTATAAGAGGGGGATAAGATAGAACCACTCTTAATTAACATATTGAAGATCGAGCAGTTTTGAAACAACTTTTCCATTGATTATTTTGTAAACTGGTTAAGGTTGTAGGAGTGTATGGTGTTAACATTTAAATGAATTGTAAAATTGCCTTAGATATTGGTTTAAAAGTCTAACAGATGAAGGCATGGATGTGGCTCAAGCGGTTGAACACCCACCTCCCACATAGGAGGTCCCAGGTTAGGTACCTGGTGCCTCCTAAAAAAACAAACAAACAAAAAAAAAAAAACCAAGCATGCAAAACAAATGAAAAAACCAACTCAGGGAAGCCAATGTGGCTCAGTGGTTAAATGCTGGCTTCCCACATACAAGGTCCTAGGTTCAATCCCCAGCCCCCGGTACCTTAAAAAACAGAAAAACCAATAGATTAATAGGTAAGACCATTGAGGATGAGCAAATATTAATAAACATTTACAAAATAAAATTCTTGTCCTATTAGGTCAGTGTTATGCTTTGATAGTTTTATCTATTTAATAATTCATTTTCAGAATTGATAATTTTTAAATATATTTTTTCTAGTATTTTAAAGTACTGACATTTGTAATATGGGCTGAGTTTACAGTATTTTGGAACATGGAACATTTGTAAAGGTAGTCAATGGTATTTAAGTCCTTTGGATGTAAAAGTAGAGAAAATTTATAATGTAAAATTATCCTTTTAAAATAATTTATAACATTTCAAATTTGAGTAACTGCAGAGTGAATTACTTTAATTTACATGTTTTATTAGGTTATTTGTAAGAAAAAATAGTCTGGAATACTTAATACCAAGACATTTTTTAATGTCATTTGCCCACTAAATATATAGTTATTGATAAACACAAATGAAATTAATTTGTATACAAAATTTAAAGGACATAGCTGGAAAATATGAACGCTCTTTTTCTTAAGAGGTTTGGTGTGTATGGCTTTGGGTAGTTCTGGTTGGGTAATCATAGAAAGACAAAGCAATAAATTTACAAACTTAGTTTGTCAAAACCATATCTTAAAAAAAAAACCCATATTAACCCTTTTAATGACTACATGACTTTGTTCTTATGTACAATTTAAAGAATATAAGTACTTTTAAAAGTGTACTACTTAGACATTTTAAAAAGTGTATATGGATTGAAAAATATTTTACAACAGAGTACAACTCTGAGTATGTGTTAAATCATAAATGATCCATATTTCTGATTTTTAAAATATCAAATTAATGGAAATGAGTAACAAAATAATTTTTTGTTACTTAAAATGGCACAACATACATATAAAGGGATCAGGAGTAGCCCTCAAAAGATATGTCCCTTTGCTAATCCCTGGACCTGTTAATGTTACCTTATTTGGAAAAAGAGTCTTTACATATGTAATTAAGTTAAAGATCTTGAGATGAGATGATCTGGATTAAAATCCAAGAACAAATTTATTGATAAGAGATACCAGATGAAGAGGGAGAACAGAGGAGAAGGTATGTGAAGATAGAGGAAGAGACTGAAAAGAAACTGCCACAAGCCCAGGGATACTGGAGCAGCCTCCAAAAGCTGGAAGAGGCAAGGAACGAATTTCCCCATAAAGACCCTGGTGGGAGCAGACCCCTACCAGATATCAGACTTCTAGTCTCCAAAACTGTGAAATAAATTTCTGTTATTTTAAGCCATGAAGCTTATGGTAATTTTTTACAGGA
Organism: Chaetophractus vellerosus; assembly: GCA_004027955.1. Classification (NCBI taxonomy): domain Eukaryota; kingdom Metazoa; phylum Chordata; class Mammalia; order Cingulata; family Chlamyphoridae; genus Chaetophractus; species Chaetophractus vellerosus. The sequence continues at coordinate 11,655 of PVKH010030571.1, forward strand.
ACCTCAGGAAACTAATATAATACAGAATATGGAAAACCAGCATTGCACTCACTAGTGGAAAATGAGGAAATTTAAGGAAAGTCAACAGACTGGTTAAAAGAACTACAACTAAATAGTAAAATAGACATATTATTTTTCATGAATGCATTTTAGAGTCATTAAACAATAGGGAATACCTAATAATTGATTATTTTGAAATGGACAAACTATATAGCATGTTACTTATATCTAGTGACTAAGAATAGAGTCAAAAATTTCAATGTAAGCAAGTTTCAAACTGCACAGATTTAAATACCTTTAGCTACAAAAGTGATAATTTGCCAAAGTAATACTTACACACTCCATTAGGAACTCTTCTGTAACATTCTCTTCTAGAAGCTGTTCAACAATACGTAGAGCTTTTCTCTCAAACTCAATCTTCCTTCTCACAGCTGCTTCTAGTTCTGCTTTCCTAAAATAAAAATGAGAAAGTTATTCTATTTATAAGCTTTGTCATGGCCAATTCTCCATCTTTTAAAATATGGCACTAAGTAACTCACTGCTTTGCCACTTAAATCTCTATTTTTAATGCTGTTATCAATAAAATAACAATTTAAAAAAGAGGTGAAATCTTTTTGCTACTTAAGGTTTTTACTTTCTATATCACTCATATGTGGACCTAAAAAGGGAGGCTCTTCCTCTGACTAGGTGCCAGAAACCAGGACCGATTAGAGAGTAAAAGACGACTTGGGCTGTTCTTAAAAATAAAAATTTAATAGTTCCAGGTCTCAAATGATGATTCAGTCTGAGAAAATCAGAAGAAAGAAAAGCAAAC
>PVKH010030572.1:0-12468 GCA_004027955.1 Chaetophractus vellerosus
AATAAATAAATAAATAAAGGTATCTTAAGGTGTGGCTACAGAGAGAACATTTTTCTAACTTAATTTAAATTATCTGCTCTCAAACCAAAGAATAGTCCAGTAACATATGGATTTTGCTAATCATATACAGACTAAATCATCTTTCCAAAATGAAATAATTCAGACCTGTTTTCCACCATATTAAGATGACTTCAGGCTCATTTGAAGTTAAAAATCAAAACCAAATATAAAATACTATCATTCTCTATATTTGCCACTTTTCTGCTCAAAATGTATATTAAAAATATTTAATTATGGGAGAGGATTCAGGAATTATGGCAGCAGCCAGAGCACAGTTGGTTTTAAAACCTCCTGAATTCTTTCAATAAAAAGAGAGACACCAATAAGGATAGCAAAACCAAAAATCTATAAACAACATCTACAAAAAAAGTTAAGTTGACAAGGAATCTTTGTGAACCCCAAAATGTAATTGGGTGGGGACAAACCATAACTTGAATGGTCTATGTTGCAACTACTCAACTGAGTTGTTGTAGCATCAAAGCAGACATAGATGATACATAAATAAATGGATATGGCTGTGTTACAATAAAACTTTATTTACAAAAACAGGTGGTGTGTCAGATTTGGCCCATGGGCCACAGTTTGCCAATTTCTGTACTAGAGCATTCATTAAAAATAGAAAAAGGAAGAATACAGGCAAAGCACAGAACTCTCCAAAAGGAAAGGGTTTTGGCCATAAAAGAAAGGGAAAAAGAATAAAAAATCTGAAATCTGATTCCTGAAGAGATTGTTATCAATCTTGTCTAGATTTCATCTAGGTACCCCAGCAGCCATATTTCTATCATATGTTAACCAGGATGTGGTGGATCCTTGCTTTACTACTGTAAACTACAATACCATCAGTGACACTACCCAAGTAAGATGACATTTATGTGCATCACAGCAAAGGACAGAATCGTGGCTTATCTGGCAAAAGAGGACAATTTCTGATATTATACTTAGTATAGAACCAAACCTCTGGCAGATAAAAATCATGTCCTTGAAATTCTAACATAAAGAAAGAACAGCCCACTCTCATAACAGGTTAGTCCTGTCCCATATTACTTGTGTTACGAAATGGTTTCTGTGCCTAATAATGTACAAAGCCCTGCTGACGCTCTGCATTATTAAAGACATAAAAATAAGAAATGGCCTTCAAAAAGGTTATATTCCAATAATTAAAATAAATTATATCCATAAATAGCCCAAATGCAAGGCGAAAATGACATTACCTCTTAATAGGCCTTAAGCTGCTTGAGGGCAGGATTCATGATTCATCTTTGTATCTTCTCTGTCAAGTACATTTAAAAAAACCACAACTATTTTCTGAATGAGTAAAGTGTGAGTAAGAAGGTATAATCAGGGCCCGGCTAGATAGCTCAGTGGATAAGAGCGCGCTGGGGTAACACATGGGAGGCCCCGGGTTCGGTTCCCGGGGACCTCTCCGAGCGGGCAGACGGCCTTGAGAAGGGCAAGCCGCCGTAGGCGGGGCAGAGCCGCCGTGGGCAAGGCAAAAAGCCGCCACGGACAGGGCGGAGCCCCCACGGGCATGGCAAAGTCACCGTTAAAAGCGGAGCTGCCGCAGAACTGCAGAACCGGGCAGCCCGCAAAAAACATGGAGGACTGCTGCCCGCAAAACATGGAGCGGAGCCGCCCGTGAAAACGGAATGGAGCCACCCAAGAACAGTGGGACCCGCCGCCGCGGAGGGCCGACTCAGCGTGTCGCCGCAAAGACAGGGGGGAGACAAGAAGCAGACATAGAAAAACACAGAAGAATGGACACACAGCAAGAGCAAGCAGAAAGGGGGGGGTATATGTAATAAATAAATAAATAATAAATAAATCTTTAAAAAAAAAAAAAGAAGGTATAATCACTACCTTCCTTTCATAGATGAGAAAACCAAAGAGACAGAAGGGTTCATCACTGGTTAAAAGCAGATTTACGACCAGAATCCTTATTTCCTAACCTTTGTGTAACCAGGCTATCCCACCAGACCATGATGCCTCCATATGTATAAAGAACAAAATCCCAACAGCCAGAATTCCAATCATCTGTAATAAAACTAGGAAATTTAAAAGAAACCCAAAACATCTCTGAAGAGCAAGCTCTCAAATTTAAATTGAGGGCTAGTAATCATACCACCAGAGCAAGAAAGATCAAGACATATGGTTGAGGAGAGAAGAACAGAAAGTATCCTTCAGAATATGCTCCAGATTTCTGATACCTAAGAGGTCTGACATACTAGGAGAGCAGGCAAATGGTCAGAGTTAAGCATATAAGAAAACACTGATAATTGGCAAAGGCAAAATCCTGGGAACATGGCTTTGAGCAATGCTTCTCAACATTTTCATGTTTGCCACATGTTTCTTTTTCTTTTTTTTTTTTATTTATTTATTTATTTTATTACATATCTCCCCTTCCTCCTGCTGCGGCGATGCGCCGAGAGTGTTCACTGCGCAGGCGCGGCTTTCCCCGCTTGTGGGCGGTCTCTGCGTCCGTTCACAGCCGGCTTTCAGTTCGCCGGTGGCTGGCTGCGCTCCATCTGCGGGCGACCTGCCCTGCCCGTGGCGGCTCTTGCCCTGTCCGTGGCAGCTTCTTGCCCTGCCCACGGCGGCTCTGGCCCGCCCATGGCGGCTTGCCATTCTCAAAGCGGTCTGCCCGCTAGGAGAGGTCCCTGGGAATCGAACCCAGGGCCTCCCATGTGGTATGCCGGCGCCCTATCCACTGGGCTATCGAGCCGGCCCCCACATGTTTCAATACTATAATTTTAGGCAACATATTCGAAGAGATCAAGACTCAAAATAATGATACATAAGTCAACAATAATTACAATACAACCAATAAAATCATTTCTATAGTGTCCAGAGAAATCGTTCTCAAACTTTTGGTCTCAGGATACTTACTGAGGACCCAAAAACACTTTGTTTACGTAGGTTATATTTATCACTATTTACCATTTAAAAACAACAAATCCGGGCCCGGCTAGATAGCTCAGTGGATAAGAGCACGCTGGGGTACCACATGGGAGGCCCCGGGTTCGGTTCCCAGGGACCTCTCCGAGCGGGCAGACGGCCTTGAGAAAGGCAAGCCGCTGTGGGCAGGGCAGAGCCGCCGTGGGCAAGGCAGAAAGCCGCCACGGGCAGGGCAGAGCCCCCACGGGCATGGCAAAGTCACCTGTGAAAAGCGGAGCTGTCGCCTGCAAACCGCAGAAGCCGGGCAGCACGCAAAAAACATGGAGGACTGCCCCCCCGCAAAACATGGAGCGGAGCCACCCGTGAAAACGAAATGGAGCCACCCTCTGTGGAGGGCCGACTCGGCACATCGCTGCAAAGACGGGGGGAGGGGGAGATAAGAAGCAGACATGGAAAAACAAAGAAGAATGGACACACAGCAAGAGCAAGCAGAAAAGGGCGGGGGAGATATGTAATAAATAAAAAATAAATCTTTAAAAAAAAATCCATTACACAGTAACATAAATCATTTATTTTAGTAGATAACTGTTTCCTACCACCCCACCCCCCAAAATTTTAGTGATACGAGTGGTTTACATTTCTGCAAATATCTTTGTTTGCCTTAACAAAAGACATCTGCATTTTCATATCTGCTGCTGAAATTTACTCTGTTGTGATACATTGTTTTGGCTGAAGTACATGAAAATCCAACCTCACACAGATTCTGTAGATTAAATAGTCTTTTTAGATAAATGTTGATATTCTTCTGATACTTCAACAAAATTCAATAGGACATGAAAATGGTCAATAAATATTTTTTCTCTATTCCATTAAAATCCATTGGTCTATCTCGTACTTTATTTAAGGAGGTACCAATGATTGAACCCGGCATCTCGTACATGAGAAGCAGGCACTCAACCACTTAACTACACCCACTTCCCTATCTTGCACTTTGAATGGATCTTTACTCATGTATGATTTTGTACCATCATGCACTGGTGATTTAGCAAATACTTGTTTGAGCTATGCAGCTCTTCCAAATGTTGATACATGGGGCCGGCTCGATAGCCCAGTGGATAGGGCGCCGGCATACCACATGGGAGGCCCCGGGTTCGATTCCCGGGGACCTCTCCTAGCGGGCAGACTGCCTTGAGAAGGGCAAGCCACCGTGGGCAGGGCAGGTCGCCCGCGGATGGAGCGCAGCCAGCCACCGGCGAACTGAAAGCCGGCTGTGAACGGACGCAGAGACCGCCCACAAGCGGGGAAAGCCGCGCCTGCGCAGTGACCACTCTCGGCGCGTCGCCGCAGCAGGAGGAAGGGGAGATATGTAATAAAATAAATAAATCTTTAAAAAAAAAAAAAAAAACAAATGTTGATACATTACATTATTCAATACCAAACATTCACATTTGTTAATATTACTACTGACTCTCACCAGAGAAGTCTTAAGTACTGGAAAGCTGTCAAGCTCAAATTTTATCACTAACAACAAATACTGTCAGTTCTTTCATTTTTGAAAAAATATCTGCCAAATATCCAAATCTGAAGACTTCTAGTTTGTCAGTCATTCCTTCAAGTGAAAACTGTTCTCAAAAAAAAAAGTGGCTAGTTCATCATGCATATAAGTGCTTTTTCCTTATAACAAACCATGGTATTTTAGTATGCAGACGTACCTTAGGCATACTTCCCATTACACACAGAATATTAAAATGATGTGTGCTCTAGGATCAAGATTTTATAAAAGGAATACTTTTTACTACTAGGTCAAGGACATTCTTAAGTGAAAGCGGCAGTTTTTTGTTTTGTTTTGTGTAAACTGTGGAGTGTGTGGCAGTGAGGAATACAATGGTTACTACTACAGTTTGGCACCACTGCCTTGATGTGCTTTAGGTGTCAGCAGTTTTACCCACCAATGCATTTGTATAAGCAGTGCAAATGTCAACACAGAGAAAAAGGTATACTTCTCAGTACCATAATGAAAACAGCTTCAACCCTGAGGACCTCGTGAAAGAGTTTCAGGGATTCCCAGGGATACAGGAACTTCACTTTGAGAACTGCTGATCTACAGAAGCTTCAACAGTTGGTCAATTGATCACTTGGTAGTCATTCAAGACTGGTTGGTTACTGCTTGAATAGAACTGTTTACTACTCTGACTTTAGTCTCTCATACACTCATGAGGCAAAACTCTTGGTTAAGCAATCAAAATTTTTCTATGGCTATTTCATATTTTACCATGTCTCTTACTTCATTCTTATGGCAAACTGTACACCCCTCTACAACGCACTGTGCAACCAGCTTAGCTCAGCATTTGACCTGCAACAACAGCCATTATACTGTGGTTAAGAAAAAAGGCTCTAAAGTTAGTCTGCCTGGGTTCCAGTGCTGGCTCTACCACTTACTAGCTCTAAGTCCTCATACAAATTATCACTGAGAGTTGACAATTCAGTACATTCTGTGTTCAGCATGATACCTAATACATAAGAAGCACTTATAAAATGTTAGCAAACTATTACTATACTATACTATAACTGGGACAATAGATGTCTCTTGTAGCCAAGACATTTTACAGAGTAATCAAAAGTGCCCAGGAAGGGCACCATTTTCACTAAGGAATGTTCTACAGTAACTGGCCTGGAAGAATCACCTTGGGTGTTTTACAAATCTAGATTCCTGGGCTCCATCGCAGACTTGAGCAACCCAGAACTCCAGGGAAGGGGCCTCAGAATCATATATAACAGCACATTAGGGAATTCTTATTATCACACAGGGTTGAGAAACATAGCTTTAGAGGCAACACCATATATGAAGAATTTAGATCGTCTCTCATTATACAACCTACACATTTTATGAGAAGTGTGAAGTTCCCCTTAAAAGTAACTATTAAAAGGCTTTCAATTTGCTAAATGCTGAAGGACAGTATTCTCACAGAGTCAATCTTGCTAAGACTGGGAAAGATTTTCTTTTTCCCCTTTTTTAATTTTCTTGTTAGCACCTGGCATTCAAAGAACTCTGTCACAACACTAGCTGGATATAAGCTTAAGGAATGGATACTTCAGTGACTAAAAGCCAAAGCTAATACATTACAATATTAAAACATTCAGTGTGGAACAAAAAATTATAAGGCATACAAAGAAACAAAGGTGGCTCATTCAAAGGAACAAAGTAAATGCCAGAAATCATCAATTGGAAAGCCCAAACTTTGGACATACCAAAGACTTTTAAAAACTGTCTTAAATATGCTCAAAGCACTCAAGGAAAAAAATGAAAAGGAAAAAAAAACTAAAGTAAACAGATGGACCCTGAAAACATTAAGCTGAGTGAAAGAAGCTAGATACAAAAAGATAAATACTGTTTTGAGTTCTCTTATACGAAATCCTTAGAATAAGGAAATTCATAGAGACAGAAAGCAGGATAATGGTTACTAGGGGTTGGGGGGCTGGGGTTACTGCTAAATGAGTGTGAGTTTTGCTTTGGGATGATGAATACAGTCTGGAAATAGATGGTGGTGAAAATTCCACAGTCTTTCTCAACATCCTGAATGTCAAAGAATCATCCACTTAACATGGTTTAAATGATTTAATGTGTGATTTTTTACATTTAAAAAGAAATAAATTGATTATAAAAATAAAAAATAAAGGATATCAGAAACCTGATATACAAAATGAGAATTTCAATAAAGAGATAGAATTTATAAAAGGAACGAAACACAAATACCAGAGCTGAGGGCCATAACAGTAATAAAAAATTCCCTAGAGGAGTTCAACAGCAGATTGGAGCAGGCTGAAAAAAAGAGTCACTTAACTTGAAAATAGGACAGTGAAATTTATATAGGGGACTAGATGTGGCTCAAGCAGTTGAGCACCTGCCTTCCACATGGGAGGTCCCAGGTTCGGTTCCTGAGAAAACAAAAAAACAAGCAAAACAAAACTATAAAAACCAACTCAGGGAAGCCGATGTGGCTCGGTGGTTGAGTGCCGGCTTCCCACATACAAGGTCCCAGTTTCAATCCCCGGCCCCCTGTATCTCAAAAAAAAAAATTTATATAGTCTGTGGAGTGGAACAAAAAAAAACAAACTGCACAGAGCCTAAGAGACCCGTGGGACACTGTGATGGTTAAGTTCATGTGTCAATATGGCTAGGTTATAGTGTCCAGCTGTTTGATGAAGCAAGCACTGGCCTGATTATTACTGTGAGGATATTTTACAGAGTTAAATCATTAGTCAAAAAAATAATTAATTAATTAAAAAATAAATCATCAGTCAGTTAATTGCATCTATGGCTGATTACATCTACAATCAACACAGGAGATTACTTTCCACAATGAGAGAAGTCTCATCCAATCATGTAAAGGCCTTAAAGGGTGAACTGATGATTTCAGCAGCCGAAAGGGAAATTTATATTTCCACTTCACTCAGCCAGCTTCTCCTGGGGAATTCATCAAAACCTTCGTCGGAATTCCCAACTCGTGGCCTGCCCTCTGGAATTCAGATTTGTCAATCTTGATAAATTTAGAAAGAATGAAATGAAATAAAAATAAATAAATAATAAAAAATAAAGAAACTAAACAGACAAACAAAAGAATGAAATCATACAATGTATCTTCTCCAACCATAATGGAATCACAATGGAATCAGAGAAAGAAATGGAAAATTCACATATGTGTGGAAACTAAACCACATACTCTGAAATGACCAATGAGTCAAAGACAGGGGAAATTAGAAAATTTCTTGAGATGAATGAAAATGAAAACACAGCATACCAAAACTTATGGGATACAGCAAAGGATGTACTCAAAGGGAAATTTATGACTGTAAATGCTTGTATTTTTTTTTTTTTTAAATCTCGAATCAGTAACCTAACCTCACTCCTGGAAGAAGTAGAAAAAGAAGAGAAATTAAACCCAAAGTGAGCAGAAGGAAGGAAATTTTAAAAATTAGAGCAAAGGTAAAAGAGAGTACAGAAAAACAATAGACAGAAGCAATGAAATCAAAAGTTAGTTCTTTAAAAAGTTAAAAGGGTGATTAAGAACTTTTTTTAAATGTAAAAAAAAAATAATTAGATGGGAAAAAAAAAGTTAAAAGGGGAGCAGATGTAGCTCAGTGGTTGAGTGCCTGCTTCCCCTTTACGAGGTTCCTGGTTCAATTTCCAGTACCTCCATTTTAAAAAAAAAAATGACAAATCTTTAGCTAGACTGACCAAAAAAGAGGACACAAATAACGAGAGAGGACGTTACTATTGACTCACCCTTACAGAAATAAAAGATTATAAGTAGACACTATGATCGATATACATAACAAATTAGATAACCTAGAAGAAATGGAAGAATTCCTAGAAACACACAAATTACCTAAATACAGCAATAGGGGTAAAATAAAAAGAAAAGAAGAGAAAGAAAAAAGTAAAGGAAATGGGAAAGGGAAGGAAAGAAAAAAAGGAAAGAGGGGAGAGGAGGGGAGGGGAGGGGAGGAAAAGGAATGTAAATTGGAAAGAAGAATAAAGTTAGCTCTATTTGAAGATGACAAGATCTGAGCCAGTATATGGAGGCAAGAAAAATAAAAGTCTTCCAAATGAAAAAGGAATAAGCAAAATTTTACAATTGTAGATGACATAATTGTGCATACACAAAATCCTAAGGAATCTACAAAACAAAAATAATAAAACTAGTGAGTTTAACAAGATTGCAAAATGCAAGGCCAATAAAAAAAGGAACCATATTTTATATTCTAGCAATGAAAAACTAAAAATTGAAATTTTAAAAAACACCATTTAGCGGTGTAGATAAGGGACTAGATGTGGCTCAAGCAATTGGGCACCCACCTCCCACATGGGAGGTCCCAGGTTCGGTTCCCAGTGCCTCCTAAAGAAGACAAGCAGACAATAAGCAGACAAAATGAGGGAGCCATTGGGGACAGGCAAAGGGTAATAAAATATCTAAAAGTATAAAATATGAATGGGATACATTTAATAAAATATGTATGAACTGTACACTGAAATTACAAAGCACTGGTGTGATAAATTACAGATGATATAACTAAATCAAAGAGATATACTACATTCATGAATTGGAAGACTCAATATTGACAAGCTGTCAATTCTCCCCAAACTGATCTATGAATTCAACACAATCCCAATAAAAAATACAATCAGGCTTTTTATTAGAAACTGATAAGCTGATTCTAAAATGAAAAGAATCTAGAATAGCCCAAACAATTTTAAAACAGAAGAAAGTTGGAGGACTTACACTACTGGATTTGAAGATTTACTATAAAGATATAGTAACAAGGATAGTGTGGTATTGATGTAAAAATATGACACAAAGATTATGGGACCAGACTAGAGTCCAGGTAAAACCCACACATTGATCAACACTGATGCCCAACAATGGTGCGGGTAATTCAATGAGAAAATGTAGTCTTTTCAACCAATGGTGTTGGAAGTATTTCTTTGGATATAAAAATGAACTTCAACCCTTACTTCATACCATATACAAAATTTAACTCAAAATAGATCAAAGACCTAAACAAAAGAAATAAAACTTCTGGAAGAAAACACAAGAAAAAATGATTTCTTGGCATACAAAAAGCACAAACCATTTAAAAAGAGATAGAAGATAAACTGGACTTCATCAAAATGAAAAAGAAAAAGGTAAAACTGTTTTCAGAGATGCAGTTAAGAAAATGAAAAAGCAAAGCAAGACTAGAGAAAAACCTTTGCAAAGCATATATCTGACAAAGAACTTGTATACAGACTATATAAGGAACTCATACAACTCCATTGTAAGACAAACAACTCAATGGGTGAAAAAAAAATGGGCAGAAGATTTTGACATTCAACAAAAAAGATACACTAATGACAACTAAGCATATGAAAATATCAACTTCATCAGTCATCAAAGAAATACAAATTAAACCAACAATGAGATACCCTACACACCCATTAACATGGCTAAAATTTTAAAAGACTGACAATATTCAGGGTTGGTAGAACAGAACAACTATAATGCTCACACAATCCTGGTGGTAACGCAAAATGTTACAGTCTTTGGAAAACAGTCTGATAGTTTCTTTAAAAGTTATAGACATGCATTTATAATATATCCCAGCAACCCCACTCCTAGGTATATATGCAAGAGAAATAAAAATGTGTACACAAAAATGTTTACAACAGCTTTATTCATACCAGCTCAAAACAGGAAACAGACCAAATGTCCATTAACTGGTGAAGGGTAAATAAACTATGGTATCTCAGAATGTTAAGTATTGAATTTATGATATGACCTGGCAATCCCACTTCTGGTTATATACTCAAAAGAACTGAAAGCAAGGACTTGAACAGATATTTGCATACCAATGTTCATAGTGGCAATATTCACAATTGCCAAAAGATGGAAGCAACCCAAGTATCCACCAACTGATGAATGGATGAACAAGATGTAGTATACACATAATGGAATATTATTCAGCTGTAAAAAAGAATGAAGTTCTGATACATGTGACAACATGAATGAACCCTGAAGACAACATGTTGCATGCAATAAGTCAGGCACAAAAGCACAAATATTGTACAATCTCACTGATATGAAATAATTAGTATAAGCAAGGTCATAGAGTCAGAATCTAGAATACAGGTTACCAGGGGATGGGGTGGGGGTAGGGAATAGGGAGTTAAGGCTTAAAATGTACAGTTTGTGTTTGGGATGATGAAAGTTTGGTAATGGATAGTAGTGACAGTAGCACAACATTGTGAATGTAATTAATTAACAGCACCTGGATTATATATTTGTGGTAAAAAGAGAAATTTTAGGTTGTATATGTGTTACTAGAATCTAAATAAACTAGGACATATCCATACAAAGGACTATATTCAGCAAAAAAATATTTTTTAATTAAAAAAAAAACTTGATACACACAGCATTGATGTATTTCAAAAACATTATGGGGAAGCGGATGTGGCTCAACCAGTTGGGCACCCGCCTATCACATGGGAGGTCCTGAGTTTGGGTCCTGGTGCCTCTAAAGAAGTCAAGGAGACACCACACCCACCCTAATGAGCTAGACGCCTAAGCGAGCAGATGCCACAAGCCAGCAGATGCTACAGCCCATGGGGAGTGGATGTGGCTCTAGCCATTGAGCACTCGCCTCCCATATGGGAGATCCCGGGTTTGATTCCCAATGTCTCCTGGAGAAGGCAAGCAAAACAATGAGCAGACAAACAAAAGAACCATGGGAGGGTGGCGGATAAAAAAAAGAAAGTATGTAAGTAAAAGAAGCCAGAATCAGGAAGACTATATACTGTCTGATTCCACTTAAATGAAATTCTAGAAAAGGCAAAAACATAGTGAGAGAAGGCAAAACAGTGGTTTACCAGGGACCTAGGAGTAAAGGGAGGGAATTAACTGTAAAAGGCACTGGAGAATTCTTTGGGGTGATGGAAATGTTCTGTATTTGATTATGGTGGTGGTTTTACAATAGTATATATTTGTCAAAAACTCACTGAGTTATACATTTAAAATGGGTGAATTTTACTGTAGTAATTATACCTCAAAAAGATGATTAAAATTTAAAATTAAACAGGAAATGAGAAACCTCAAAGATAGAAATGAGAATAGAATCATAAAGGCCACAATAAAAGAAATCACAATTATTAGAAAATGGGAAGCAGATGTAGCTCAAGCGGTTGAGCACTTCCCACATGGTAGGTCCCGGGTTCGGTTCCAAGTGCCTCCTAAAAACAAAAAAACAAACAACAAGCAAACAAATGAAAATACCAACTCAGTTGAGCCAATGTGGCTCAATGGTTGAGCACCAGCTTCCCACATACAAGATCCCGGGTTCAATCCCCAGCCTCTGTACCTCAAAATACCATGCATACTTAGGGCTAGTATATTTAAAAACTTAAGTTTAATATGCTATTAAAATATTAAATGGGTTATGTCGGGCTGGGGAAGGCATGCACAACAATGTGATTATACTAAAAGCCACTGATTATACACTTTGGATAGAGCATATGGTATGTGAATATCTCTCAATAAAACTGAATAAATAAATAACTGTGCAAGAATAGCCAGAAATAGCAGTTATGTACAGCAGGAGAAACAGAGATTGAGAGGTGATGAATTTTCTTATTTGTCTGGTTTTTTAATTATTATTACTATTGAAATAACGAAAATGTTCTAATAATGACTGATGAATGCACAACTATGTGATTATACCAAATACCATTGATTGTAGACTTTGGATAAACTGTATGCTTTTTATTAATATGTACCAAACTGATGAAAGTTGTGTAAACAAATCTTTTGAAGACACTGACCAAATTACCACAAAAATACCCAACCACTACTTCACCATCCTCACAAAAGCACTAAAACCCAACATTTTCACACATAAATTTTAAATTTTCTAAGAAAAAGTGGCATACTGACCCCAAAGTGTTGTAAAAGAAATATTGTTCAGGTCTAAAATGAGACGATACAA
>PVKH010030573.1:0-12869 GCA_004027955.1 Chaetophractus vellerosus
TGAAACCTGTATAAATGTAACCTCCAAAATGACCTCTTGACTCACTCTGAAATCTCTTAGCCATAAAACTCTTTTTCATGTAATGTTTCCCCCTTTTGGTCAAAGTTTTTTTTCCAAATGCATCACTGATTAATCCTTGGTACTAATCCCTTGGTGCCAGGGAGGCTCATGCCAGGAAGTCATGTCCCACATTGGGGAGAAGGTAGTAGGTTTATTTGCAGAGTTTGGCTTTGAGAGAGGCCACATTTGAATAACAAGGAGGTTGTCAGGAGGAAACTCTTAGGCATTAATTTTATTTAGGCAAGGTTTCATTTTTACAGGAATTAAGCTCATACATACAAACATTAAAACCCAAGACTTGGCATATAGGCCTGTTTTCTTTTCCTGGGCATGGCTTATATATTCCAGAGATTTTTGCTGCTTTATTTGAGAAAGGCGCAGGGCTTCCCCAAGTTGGAAACTTAATATTTTGTTCACTGCTCTGTGGGTCTCTATTGAGAAAAACAGTTTTGCCAGATGGAGAATTTTGGGTTGATAATTTTTTGTTCTCAGCATGTTTAATATGTCACCTCACTGCCTTCTTGACCCCATGGTTTATGTGACATGTTATTTCTTTCCAGTGGCTTTCAGAATTCTCTCTTTATCTCTGGCATTTGACAGTTTGATTATAATATCATTGGTCTATATGGGTTTAACCTGTTTGGAGTTAGTTGAGCATCTTGGATACGTATATTCATGTCTTTCATTAAATTTTGGAAGTTTTCTATCATTATTTCTTTAAATATTCTCTCTTCCTCTTTCTCTCTTTCACCTTCAATTGGGACTCCCACAATGCAGATGTTAGAACACTTGATGGTATCCTGTTCTTCAGCCTCTTTTCGCTTATCTTCATTCTTTCTTCCTTCTTCTTCTCAGACTGATGCTTTCAGTGGTCTTACCTTCAATTCACCTCTTTTTTCTTCTGCCAACCGCAATCTGCTGTTGAACTTCTCTAGGCAATTTTTAATTTCTGTTTACTATTGTCGTGACCTTTGTTTGGTTCCTTTTCATAATTTCCATATCATTTGATATATTCCTTGTGTTCTTCTATCATCTTACTGATTTCCTTTAGATCTTTCACCATATTTTTCTTTAGCTCTTTGAACATATTTAGGACTATTTTCTTTTTAAATCATTGTCTAATATATCCCAGGTTTGGTCCTCCTTCTTGATGTTTCCCAGTTCTTTAGTTTTCTCTTTTGCCTGGACCATGATTTCTTCTTTCTTTGTATGTTTTTTTTTTTAATATCTTTTGTTGAAACCTGGACATTTTAAGTTTTTAATGTGTTATGATTGGAATTGAGATTTTAAGTCCTCTGTTCCTTAAACTTGTATCCAGCTAATGTGATGACAGAGATTTCTTTGATTTCCAGGAGCTAACAATAAATAAAAGAAGGGAAAAAAAATACCTCTCGCAGTTTAGGGAGATAGAACTGTAAAAGTGTTCTCCTTCAGGGCTTACCATACAATAAGATTAGAGAATAGCTTGAGGCCAAAGTGTACAGGGGCTCCCTAATCTTTACTGCCCATCTGTCTTGTCTTGGGCACATGCCTATGGTCTTGGGAATTCCCCTATTGACAGTGAATGTAAGTCCTCCCTTCCCTAGAAAATAGCTTATTCATGGTCCAGGGCACTGAGCTTTATATCCTATAGACAATTCCTTGCCCCAGACTTCTATTTTACTGCTATGCCATAGCATTCAGTAGGAGAGCTTAGTCAGCTGCCTTCCACACAAAGGGCAAGTTCTGGAACAGTGAGTCCCTCAGGCCACCACCAGACAGATTGGACCAGGAATACATGCTCCCAGTATGAACACGAAGATCACTCTGCATCCTTCAGAACTCTGACCAGGTATCAAGCTGGCAATAATGGCCAGCTCTGCACCAAGCCAGTCAGGAAAGGGAAAAGAGCTAGCCAGGGTGCCACAAGATCTCACAGCTTTTAAGTAAACTTTTACTTGGTTTGGCACTCATCCTGTTACTGGTCCTTTACTGTTTTTCTGGAGCTTTGAGAAAGATGTTTCTGCGAGTTCCTGCTGGTTGTTGAAAGCCTCTGTGAGGGTCATGGAGCACTGCAGCATCTGATTCAATCATCTTGATTTGGGGAAGTTTTAGTATCATCAAAATTCTATATATGAGAAATACCTTAGAACAAAAAGGGAGTAAAATCACAAATATTCAATTGTCTAGATTTTTTTCTTAGATTGAGGAAGTCTCTGGGAGAAACCCAGATTCCAAAATAACCTTCATAAATGATTTCTTGGCTAAGATGAAAAACTTAAACCTCTCTCTCCTCCAGCTCCTCCTAGGTTCCACAACTTGAATCCAACTAACTGCCTTTATTACACTATACTTATCTATTAAAATGCTCCTTTAATACCTTTTGCTCTTATCTTTTCTGACCCACTGCTTTTTATCTCCAGTTAGAAGAAAACCCACAAAGCTCAATTACGTCAACATTAAAGCTCCCTGAGAAAAGAGCAAGTCTCTTGTGGTTAATTTTAAGCCCTGGTCTCAGTCTGAGCTAAAAGTGAAATCAAATATTTTTCGAACCTAAGACAGAGTAGATGGAAATCAGAGAAAAACTAAAATATTTCTAGGAATATATAATGAGTGCTTCTAGATCTACATCAAATTGGTTCTCAGGTTAGTAGATATCTTAGGGGAAATAAAAAAGAATGGCAACAATTGAGAAGAAAGACCTTGATGGAGATACAATAGTCCTCAAATTACATAGAAAATACAAAGTGTTTTAGAAAATCTGTATATATGTGGGACAAGATCTTTCAGAGGTTACCTACCAAATCATTTATCTGAACACAGATGATATTGTAACCTAGTACAGAGAGTACACAATGGATAAGTCCATCAGAGACTTCAGGAATAGACTCTTCCACACCCTTACTCAATATTCAGAAGTAGATCCTAAAGTAGAAGTTACCCCAGCACTCCATGCCTTGTGTGTGTGTGTGTATGCTCATATTGATTGAGTCATTATTTTCTTGCCGGCATTATGCCGAAGAATGTAATTTTATAATGATTTAAAACCAGAATCCATTCATTCTGTTCTTTCACAGTGATGTAGATAGATAGATTAGATGATAGTTATGTAGATGAAAGATTTAGTAGAAAACTGTAACTGTCTTCTTTAATGAGTGTCTGTCTTGATTAATGTCAAAAATGTTGACCCACCACCAAATATCTTGTATTCTATCACTAAATCTTTGTGTCTATTAATGAGTTAATGCCTTTTTAAGATATTTTCTGACATTGCCAGTGAAATAAATTAAATTCACAAGCATGTAATCCAGGTACATGTATTAGCACTTTCTTTTCTTTTCCTAAATTCGTCACTTCTAATTATTGCCCTGTTATAGCACTAATTGGTATTTTGGTGACTTGCCTTAACAACATTTATAACTTTGTAGTCTTATAATAGCTCTCTTCTAAAATTCTTTTTTTTAATCCTAATGTTCTAAGAATATTGGAATTGTCAAATATTTGACAGCGTAAGAACAAAAATGAAGATATGGAATTATATGTGTACTAAACTGTGAAATTATACTAACCAAAATTTATTTCACCATGTTAATATCAAGGGATCATTTGGTTTATATAATTTGCTCCAAAAGAATTGCTATCTATCCTTTTTCCCATAACTTCAGTAATTCTAAAACTGTGCAAAAATTAAGTATGGTTTCTTCAGAGAGGCAAAAATGTCACTACTTTAGTAATAAAAACCAAATTGATTAAATATTATGGTAGCGTGTATTTATTGACTTTTCTGTTTTACACACTAAGATAAGCTTTATTTTTTTATTTTTTAAAGAGAAATTGTGGTATTACAGACCAATCATGAATAAAATACAGGATTCCCATACACCACCTCTGACAGTTTGAAGCTTTTTTATAGATGCCAGAAATCTAATGTTCTTGGAGGTAATCTATTCCTTTGATTGGACTGGATTCGGTTGGGGGGCATTCAATTAGATTGATTCAGAGTGGTGTAACCCAGGGTGGGTCTTAATCTTCTTGCTGGAGTCCTTTATAAATGGAGGACTGAAAACAGAGACACAGAGAAATAGACAGCAGAAGCAGAGAGACCCCAAGGGGCTGAGAGAGAGTTCCTGGAGACCAGAGGCTGGAATCAGTAGAGTCCAGAGGCTCAGAAAGAGGCACCCAAGTGGATCAAAGAGAGGAAAGGGGCATGATGAGTCATATGTCTGATTGCCCACAGTTAAGCTTAGGGAGGAAGTATTGTCTTGCCACGTGGCAGGAGTCCAGGATCAACAGCAGACAACATTTGGTGGACAGCGTTTCTGATGATGCCTTAATTTGGACATTTTCACAGCCTCAGAACTTAAGCTTTTAACATAATAAAATACCATTATAACAGCCAATGCATTTCTGGTATATTGTTCTCAGAAGCTTTTAGCAAACTAAACCACCACCCCATCACAAACAATTTGAATTAGCATGGAATATTTGCTACAATTTATGATGCATTTGTTTGTAATTATACTAAGAGTAGTTACCTTTGTTACAATTGATGAAAAATCATTAAAATACTACTATTATCTATCATCCATAGTTTACATTAAGTATATTTTTTCACATATATCACCCTATCATTAACACCTTGTATTAGTGTGTATCGGTTTGAATTTTATGTAATTATGAATTCCAAAAATATAAATTGGATTAGGCTTGTAAACTCATCTGTTCATCTGGGCATGATTGGTTTATGATAAGGGCATTAACTCAGCCACATCAGGAGGGCATTGGGCCCCGCCCCTCGGTGGGTGTGGTCTCAAGTATAAAGGCTAGGCAGCAGATTTGAGTTGCAGAGATTTAGAGAAGCAGATGGAGAAGCAGTTCTGATGTTGGAGTGAGCCGTTCGCCCGATAGTCTACAGCTGCCTTGTGGAGAGACGCAACGCATAGAGAACCTCATGGTCTACAGCTGAACTTGTGGAGGAAGCAGAAGCTAAGCCCGGAGAGAAATGCAGCCCCCGGAACAGAGGAACCCGGAAGTCGGAACCCTGGAGACGTCAGCAGCCATCTTGCTCCAACACGTGGACTTTGGTATGGGAAGTACTGTATGCTTTGTGGCCTGGTAACTGTAAGCTACTACCCCAAATAAATACCCTTTATAAAGACCGACCAATTTTGGTGTATTTCAAAAGGTACACCTGTGGCTGACCAAAACATAGTGTTATAAATTTATTATAATTCATAAAATAACATTCTTATACTGTACTATTAACTACAATCCATCATCTATTATATGGTTCACTGTATTCTACAACCCTATGTTTCATCTTATAATTTTTATTCTAGTAACATGTATGACCTAATACTTCCCCTTTTAATTACATTCACCTATAATTTTCAGTGCTGTTAATTACATTCATAATAATGTGCTACCACCAACACCATCCATTTCCAAACTTTTACAATCAACCTAAATAGAAATTCTGTAAAATTAATTATCAATTCCCTATTCCCTAATCCCAATCTATCCCATAGTAACCTATATTCTAGATTCAAACTCTGTGAGTTTGCTTATTATAATTAATTCAGATCAGTGAGATCATATTTGTCCTTTTCTTTCTCGCTTATTTCACTCAGCATAATGTCCTCCAGGTTCATCCACATTATTGTAAGCATCAGGGTTTAATTCCTTTTTACAGACCAAAAATATGTATTTACATTTGTTTATCCATTCATAAGTTGATGGACACATGGGTTGCTTCCATCTTTTGGCAATTGTGGATAATGCCACTATGAACATCAATGTGCAAATATCTGCTCGAGTCCCTGCTTTCAATTCTTCTGCACATATACCTAGTAGCAGGATTGCCGGGTCATATGGTAGGTCATATTTAGTTTCCTGAGGACCTGCCAAACTGTCTTTCACAGTGGCTGTATCATTTTACAGTTGACCAGAAAACAATGAGTGTTCCTATTTCTCCACATACTCTCCAACAGTTGTACTTTCCCATTTTTTAATAGTAGCCATTCTAGTGGGGGTGCAATGATGTCTCATTGTGATTTTGATTTGCATTTACCTAATAGCTAGTGATGTTGAACATCTTTCCATGGGATTTTTAGCCATTTGTATGTCTACTCAAGTCTTTTGCCCATTTTTAACTTAAGTTGTGCAGCAATTTGATGCTGTTTATGAATTCCAGATAAGGTACTGGATTATGTTTGTAAACTGATCTGTTCTTCTGGGCATATTAGATTGTATTGGATTCTGAGGTTTTACTTTTACTTGATTAAATTATGATTGGGCCCTGTCAGTAAGGCAGAGAAAACTATATGGCACAGGAGTTAGTTGAAATTTTAAGCTAGAACCCTGGGAGGTAAACACACAGGAGAATCAACCAGAGGAATAGAGTTGGCTCCATAGACATGGCAGAGGCCTAAGGAGAGAGAGAGAGCATGATAGTCTACAACTGACCTTGTGGAGGGAATAGAGCAGCTGAGCCCAGAGAGAAACAAGCTCCAGGAGAGAGACAAGACTTATCCCAGCTGACAGCTGATACTGGAAGAAGCTGGGACCATGGGGCCTTAAGAGGAAGAGGAGGCTGAACTCCTGCAGGCATCGGCCGTCACCTTGCTCCAACATGTGGCAACAGACTTTGGTGAGGGAAGTGACTTATGTTTTATGGCCTGGTAACTGTAAGCTTCTACCTCAAATAAATACCCTTCAGAAAAGCCAACAGATTTCTGATAATTTGCATCAGCACCCCTTTAGCTGACTAATACAGATTGTTTGCTTTTTTATTGTTCAGTTGTAATGTTTCTCTCTATATTTTGGATATTAAATCCTTATCGGATGTGTGTTTTCCAAATATTTTCTCCTATTGACTAGGCTGCATTTTCACTTTCATGACAAAGTCTTTTGATGCAGAAAAGTCTTTAATTTTGAGGAGTCCCATTGATCTATTTTTTTTTTCATTGCTTGTGCTTTGAGTATAACGTTCAAGAAACCATTGCCCAACACAAGGTCCTGAAGATTCTTCCCTATATTTTCTTTAAGGAGTTTTATAGCTCTGGCTCTTGTATTAAGGTCATGATCCATTTTTTTGGGTTTATTCAACTAACTCATTTAACATATATTTTATTAGAGTTTGTAAACTTAAATGTATATGTATGGAATTCCCACACAACTCCTCTCTAACAACACACTACATTGTTGTGGAATATTTGTTACAGATTATGAGATAATATTACCAGACTATTACCACTAACTATAGTCTATAATGTACATTTGGTATTATTTTTCCATACTCACTATTATTAACACAGTACATCTTTGGCATTGATAAAAGAATATTATAGAATTATTAACTATAGACCATAGGTTGTAGTAATTGTATTTTTCCCATGCCTCTCCACATTCTTACCATCTTGCAATAGTCATGAACATTTGTTCTAGTTCATAGAAGGACATTCTTCTATTTGCATTATTAACCACACTCCTCATCCACCTGCAGGTTCACTATGTTAACCATTTCCTAGATTATTCTCTAGCTTTCTTTCAGTTGACATTTACATCCCTAGACTACTCTGTTCAGCCAAAATCTCATTTATAAACCAGCTGCATTAGTTCTATTCACTATAATGTGCTACCATTAATTCTATCCATTTCTACACTTTTACAATTAAGCTAATTAAAACTTCTACATACATTAAGCATCAGTACACCTTCTCAACTCTCCTCTTATCTCTCAATAACCTGTATTCTAGGTTTTATCTCCATACGTTTTTCTTTGTATTTAGTTCATATTAGTGAGATTATGCAATATTTGTCCTTTTGTGTCTGGCTTATTTCACTTAGTATAATGTCTTCAAGGCTTATGCATGTTATCATGTGTATCCCAATTTAATTTCTTCTTACAGCAGCATAGTATTCTAAAATATGTATATAACACATTCTGTTTACCCATTGAGTGGGCTGCCTTTTCACTTTCTTGATGAAGTCCTTTGAATCACAAAAGTTTTTAAGTTTGAGGAGGTCCCATTTTTTTTGTTTTTTTGTTTTCTTTTTGCTCGTGCTTTCATTGTAAGATTTAAGAATCCACCACTTACAACCAGGTCTTGAAGAACTTTCCCTCCATTTTCTTCTAGTTTTATTGTCCTGGTTCTTATATTAAGCTTTTTGTTCTATTTTTTAAAAAAATTTATATGGTGTGAGATAGGGGGCCTCTTTCATTCTTTTCCAGCACCATTTGTTGAAAAGACTATTCCTTCACAATGGAGTGAACTTATCTGCCTTATCAAAAATTAATCGACCATAGCTTTATATCTGAGCTCTCAATTTTATTCCATTGGTCAGTATGTCTATCCTTGTTTCAATACCATGCTGTTTTGACCACTGTAGCTTTATAATATGTTTTTAAAACAAGAACTGTGAGTCCTCCAACTTTGTTATTCATTTTTAAGATTTTTTTTCTTTTGGATATTCAAGGTCCCTTACCCTCCTAATAAATTTGAAAGTTGGCTTTTCCATTTCTGTAAATAAGGCTGTTAGAATTTTGATTGGGATTGCACTGAACCTGTAAATCATTTTTGGTAGAATTGCCATCTTAATAATATTTAGTCTTCTAATCCATGAACATGGAATGTCCTTCCATTTATTTAGCTCTTCTTTAATCATTATTAGCAATGTTTTGTAGGTTTCTGTGTACAAGGCCATTACATTCTTGGTTAAATGTATTCCTAGATATTTGTTTCTCTTGGTATTGTGAATAGAATTTTTTCTTGAATTCCTCCTCAGATTGCTCATTACTAGTGTATAGAAACACCGCTGATTTTTGCATGTTGGTCTTGTACTTTGCCATTTTGCAGAATTTGATTATTATCCCTATAGCATGGTAGATTTTTCAGGACTTTTTATATATAAGGTCATGTCATATGCAAATAGGGAAGTTTTTACTTTTTCCTTTCCAATTTGTATGCCTTTTATTTCTTTATTGTGCCTAATCATTCTGGCAAGAACTTCTAGTACAAGGTTGAATAACGATGGTGACAGTGGACATTCTTGTCTTGTTCCTGATCTCAGAAGGAAAGTTCTCTAACTTTCCCCATTGAGTATGATGTTGGCTGTGGGTTGTTCACATATGCCTATTATATTGAGGAATTTTCCTTCTATTACTATTTTTCTAAATGTCTTTATCAAGAAAGGATTCTGCATTTTGTCAAATGCCTTTTCTGTGTCAATGCAGATGATCAAGTGGGTTTTACCCTTCATTTTGTTAAAGTGGTGTATTTTCTCATGTTGAATGACCCTTATATGCCTGTGATAAAACCCACTTGATAATGGTGTATGATTCTTTTAATGTGCTGTTGAATAAGATTTGCAAGTATTATACTGAAGATTTTTGCATCTATATTCATAAGAGAAAGTGATCTGTAATTTAATTTTCTTGCAGTTTTTTTATCTGCCTTTGGTATGAGATATTATATCTCACAGAATGAGTTAGGTAGTGGTCCCTCTTCAATTTTTTGGAAGATTTTGAGCAAGATTGATATTAATTCTTCTTGGAATGATTGGTAGACTTCACATGTAAAACCATCTGGTCCTGGGCTTTTCTTTGTTGGGAGGTTTTTGATGACTGATTCAACCGCTTTACTTGTAATTCACCTGGTGAAATCTTCTATTTCTTCTAGTGTCTGTATAGGTTGTTTGTGGGTTTCCATCAATTTGTTTATTTCATCTAAGTTGTGTAATTTGTTGGCATACACTAGTTCATAGCATCCTTTTATGATCCTATTATTCCTGTGGGGTCAGTAGTAATGTTCTTTCTCTCAGTTCTGATTTTATTTATTTGCACCTTCTCTCTTGTTTACTATGTTTGTCTAGCTGAGAGTGTGTCAATTTTGTTGTTCTCCTCAAAGAACCTAACTGTGATTTTCTTGATTCTATTGTTCTTTTTTGTTCTCAATTTCATTTATTTCTACACTAATATTTGTTATTTCTTCCCCTCTGCTTACTCTGAAATTAGTTTCCTGTTCTTTTTCTAGTTCCTCCAGGTGTGCAGTTAGGTCTTTAATTTTAGCTCTTTCTTCTGTTTTTTTAATGTAAGTGTTTAGGGCTATAAATTTCCCTTTTAGCAATGCATTCACTGTATCCCAAAATTTTGATATGCTGTGTTCTTATTTTCAGTTGTCGATAGCCATTTATTGATTTCCTTACAAATTCTTCTTTCACCTACTGACTGTTGAAAAGTGTTATTTAATTTCCACATATTTGTGGATTTTCCAGTTCTCTACCTGTCATTGATTTCCAGCTTCATTCCATTATTTTCAGAAAAAAATGCTTTGAATAATTCCAGTCTTTTTAAATTTATTGAGACTCGTTTTGTTACTCAGTATGTGTTCTATCCTGGAGAATGACTCATGTGCACTGGAGAAGAATGTATATAATGCTGTTTGGGGGTGGAATGTTCTGAATATATATGTTAGGTCTAGTTTATTTGTTATGTTATTCAAGTTCTCTGTTTCCTTATTGATCTTCTGTGAGATGTTCTATCTATTAACGAGGGTGGTTTATTGAAGTCCTCGACTACTGTTGTAGGGCTGTTTATTTCTCCCTTTAGTTTTGCCAGTGTTTACCTCATATATTTGGGGCACAGTGGTTAGATGTATAAATAGTTCTGACAGTTACTTCTTCTTGATGATCTGCCCTTTTTATTAATATATAGTGTTATTCTTTGTCTCTTATAACAGCTTTTGATTTAAGTCTATTTTGTCCTAAATTAGTAAAGGTACCCAGCTCTGTTTTGGTTACCCTTTACATGGAATATCCCATTCCATCCTTTCACTTTCAACCAATTTGTGTATTTGGGTATAAAGTAAGTCTCTTGTAAACAACATATAGTAAGATCATGCTTTTTTATCCATTCTGCCAGACTGTGTCTTTTGATTGGAAAGTTTAATCCATTAACATCCAGTGTTCTTACTATAAAGGTAGTACTTATTTCAACCATTGTCCTTTGATTTTTATGTCATATCTTTCTTTGCCTGTCTTTTCCTTTACTGCAACTTCCTTTTCTAAAGAATTGATCTTTTGTGATATGTCTGACTGATCCCATCCTAATTTTTGTTTCAGAATATATATATACATACTTTCTTTGTAGTTACCCTGGGGTTTATATTACACAACCTACATCTATAGCCTACTACTTTAATAAGATACCGACTTAGCTCCAATAGCATACATGTTCTTTACTCCCATATCTCTCTATTTCACCTCTTTATGTTGTTTTTGTCCCACTTTACCACTTTATATTTTCATATCCATTTTTAGAAAACAGGACTTTTTCTTGTTCAGTTCCAATCTGACTCTTACAGGAATTAAAGAATAGAGTTGTATATTGGGGGTGGCGTACAATTGGTTTTTGCCTTTATCCTTTGAGTTACCTTTACTGATAATCTTCATTCTTCCCACTACTCTAAGCTACACTCTCCTGTCTTTTCCTATCAAGCTGCAGAACTCCCTTTAGTAATTCCTGTAGGGCAGGTCTCTTGTTGATGAACTCTCTCAGATTCTGTTTATTTGTGAATACTTAAAATTCTCCCTCATTTTTGAAGGACAGTTTGACAATAAAGGATTTTGGCTGGCAGTTTTTCTTTTTCAGTCCCATAAATATATCATACCACTGCCTTCTCATCTCAATGGTTTCTGATAAGATATACATACCTAGTCTTATTGGGGATCCCTTTTATGTAATGAATTGCTTTTTTTCTTGTTCCTTTCAGAATTCTATTTTATTTTTGGCATATGACATTACGTCACAGAGTAGGTCTATTCGGATTTATTTTGTTTGGAGTATACTGCACTACTTGAATGGGTATATTTATGTCTTTCATAAGAGTTGGGTAATTTGGGGTCATTACTTCTTCAAATATTATCTCTGCTCCTTTTCCTGCTCTTCTTCTTCTGTGATACCCATGATTGTATGTTTGTGTGCTTCATTCTGTCACTCAAATCCCTGAGACATTGCTCAATTTTTCCTATTCTTTTCTTTATCTTTTCTTCTGGCTGTATGATTTTCATTGTCCTGGTCTTCTAATGCACTGATTCTTTATTCTGCCTATTCAAATCTGCTGCTGAATGCCTCTAGTGTATTTTCAATCTACACTACTGTGCCTTTCATCCCTATAATTTCTGTCATGTTTCTTTTTATACTTTCAAATTCTTTAATCCCACACTGTCTTAATAACTTTTATCTCTTTAAATATATATTTATCTCCTTGAATTGATTTGAGAAATTTGTTTGATCTTAGTTTTTCCAAATTCTGTGTCCTCTGAAGTCTTAATTTGTTCCCTTGATTGATCCATATCTTCCTGTTTCTTAGCATGGTTTGTAATTTTTTGCTGATATCTAGCATCTGATTATCTTGATGAGTTAACTCTGAAGGTCAGTTTTTCCTCACTGTCTAGGGTTTTATTGTTAGTTGGCTTTGTGCTAAGTCTCTTCCTTGATGCTTTGTCCAAATTTTCTAGACTTTTAGAATAGACCATGATTAACTGATCCAATTTTCTCAACTCTTCTTCATCTAATTCTTGCCCTGGATACATTGTACAATATTTAAAACTGCACTTTTTGTGTAATTGTTTCACCTCAAGGAGAAAATTCCTTTCTTCTGTTCCTTCTCTGGGAATCTTGATCTATTCTTTTTGTGTTTTATCAGAATTTTCTCCCCAGCACCTGTGATTTGTATGAATTATCTTCCTCACTCATCACCCTGTTTCCTTACATTTTTTTTCAGTTCTGGACCCTCCTCTCCTACAGCTGCTCAGTTTAATACCCTTTC
>PVKH010030574.1:0-12467 GCA_004027955.1 Chaetophractus vellerosus
TGGGGGCAATCAAGAGAAGGCTGGAACTCACAAGCACAGCTGAAACTCCATGAAAAACAAATAGAACCCTGGTTTTCACTACTTCCCAGCTTGTTCAGTGAACTGCAGAATCCAGGGCCTTCTGACAATGAGCTGAACATCCACATCTGGACAAGGAGTTGGAGAAGGAAAGAAGACCCATGGAATAGTAGAGCAATTCCAGGCTCAGTTGCTACTCCCTGCCAGCAAGGTGAGTCAGCAGATCAGCAATAGCATTTGAGCTACAAAATGGCAGCTACTTCCCTTCCACCCTCCAAACCTCCCAAGAATCTCCCTGAGGGCCTCCCTCACTGGAAACATACAAGGAAGTGAGTTCTTGGAATTGTAATTCAGTCTTGTCAAATTGACACATCACAATACCACCACATTATCTGGGAAGGAATACTGTACCTAGAAGAGGGTTAGATGTTCTGAGAAAATGTTTTCTATTTCTCTCCCCTTTTTTCCTCTTATTCACTCATTCCTTTAGTTCCCTTCTACTTTATACCCCCTGTTTGTTTTCATTTCCTTGGATTCTCTCTATCTGTCCTTCTGTTTTCTGTCCTTTCTGTCACAGAATCACACCTTCTCCAAGCAGGAAGTAAATAGGGGATTCTAGATACCAGGGAGCTCAACAGTAGACATTTTGATGGGTTAGTAACCACATGGCACCTCCCTATATGGTTTTTTTTTTCCTTTTCAAAATTTTATTTTGTTTTGTTTTGTTTTGTGGTGGTGGTGGTGTTGCTTTCCAAAACTGAATTTCCTGGGTCTGAATCTCTGCTCCAATGGATAACAGCTGTCTGGACATGGAGCAAATCAATCTCTGTGAGCTTCAGTTTTCAAATCAGTAAAATTAAGGGAATAATACTTTCTGTACGCAATTGCTTTAAGAATTAAAAGACATAATGCTTTTGAAAGGGTCCAGTATATTATATAGTCTCAATGAATAATGTTAGCTGTTATTATTGCTTTTAATAATAATTCATACTATTATAAATCCTTAAAAAGTATTTATTCAGAAGTGGATCCCAGGGGATGTGGCCTGAGCCTTCTTAAGTCAGATGAGTCATGAGGCCACTACAGGGTTGGTAATGAGGTCAGGTGGCAGTCCCCAAGTCCCTTCGAGGAGACAAGAGTATGAGAGGGTTTGACAATCACTCAGTACACGTTGGTACACAAGGCTCTGTGGTTGCTGAAGAGGTGTAGCCTGCCACGGGTGCATCTCTCAAACCAGCATCTCATTGTGCCTCTGTGGCTTTGAGTTAGTTAGCATCACCGTGAGCAGGGTGAACTTCTATGGAATGGCCTGTCAGCAACCCAGAGGTCTAACACAAATAGCTCCCTCCCTCAAGGCACATTTCCAAACTTCTTCTTTGTATTATAATTAACTGTTTAGTTCTCTGAGCTCCATGAGGGCAGGGGTAAGTATCCTGTACTTTCCCAATGTTTGCATTAATAACATTACAAGTGCCTCAGGTTACAAGCTTGCAGTCACTACACTGCTCCCTTTTCTACTGCTGTGTGTCACTCTGGCTATTAAACCCTGGAATCCCTTCCTCTCCAAGGCCTTTCAAATCTCTCACTTCTCCTCCATCTCCACTAACACTGTTTGTATTAGTCAGGGTTTTCTCGGGAAACAGAATCAACAGGAGATATCTGTCAATAATATAAGATTTTATAAGAGTCTCTCACGTGACCGGGGGAGGCACAAGTCCAGGTTCTGCCAGCAGGCTGCAAGCCAGGGGCTCCGATGAAAGACAGATGAAAGGTCCTTGATGAGTTTCTGGGAGAAGCTGGCTGTCCAAAGATGAGCTGGGAAATTCTCTCTGAATGTTGAAATCACTTCCCCTTTTAAGGCAGTCAACTGATTGGATAAAAGCGTCATCCATTCTTGATCCAATTTCCCTAATTGATGCAGATGTAATCAGCCATCCATGCAGTAAACTCACTGGTGATCAAAGTCCATAAATGCTCTGGTATTACAATTAGCCCAGTGCTTGCTGGACCTAATACCTGGACACAATTTCCTGGTCGAGTTGACACATTAGCCTAACCATCACACTGCTCTAGTTTACTTCATCAGCATCTCTTTCCAGGAATATCTGAGTAACATCCTGTGACAGTTTGAAATTCTTTTATGAATCCCCAAAAGAGAAAGATTATGTTTTTTAACTAATTCGTTCCTGTGGGTGTGAGACTCTTGATTGGACTATGTCAGGAGGCGTGACTCAGGCTGAGTTTCTACCCTTTTGCTGGGTCTGATATAAAAGGAGAAACAGAGAGAGACACACACAGGAAAAGGGCATTCTGCCATATTGATCTGGCCATGAGAGACAAAGGACTCCAGGTTTGCCCACAGCTGCAGAAAGACAAAGAAGCCCCAAGAGACTGAGGGAGGAGGCCCAGAAAGAGACAAGCCCTATTCCTGGTTGCCCATGGCTGAGCTCCAGAAGACTCTGGAGGGAAGGTTGAGATTGGCTGCCATCTTCACCATGTGGCTGGACACCAGGAGCACCAGTAGTTGACTCTGGTGAGAAAGCATCTCTGATGGTGTCTTGATTTGGGCATTTCATGGCCCAAAATAAAATTCCCATTATAAAACCTAACCCTTTTCTGGTGCTTTCCATTGGCAGCCTTTGGCAAACAAAGACACTTTCAAACATCTTCTCCACCACCTTCAGTGCATAGTTTGTCTCCACTTTAAAGCGATAGAATTTCTTTTTGACTTCCAGAAGTGGTAACTCCTTAGAACTGCTCCCAGATGTGCCCTTCAGGGCTCCATCCCCCTTCAAGGCTATGCTTCAGAAACTTTTTCTTCTCAAACCATGTGAATAGTCTCCCCCAAAAGAAATCCTCAGCAATATTTGTTGTTCCTTCCTTGCCCCAAGGATTCCCCAGTCCTGATGGAACCAGCCAGAAGATTGGACAGAGCCTCTTAACTGTGACCCAGGGCACTGAGCTTCCTCAATGTTAAAAAAAAACAAGACATTTAAAACCAAACATACCAGTAGGTGAAACGAACACCTCACATCTACGTGATATTTTCCATCTTTTCAAGCCTTTTTGTGCATCTTGATCTTCTTAACAGTAGAGAAGGTAGACATTATTTTTTCCATCTTAAAATTAATAAAACTGATTCTGGGCACTGCAGTTTGTGTAGGGCCTCACAGCCGATTAGTGGCCAAGTTGAATTCCTGAGTTGAAATCCTGCATCTAGGTAAGACACATATCTGAGAAAACTTTTACTCCATTTCTCTGGGTGCTTACTGATTTTAAACATCTAAGTCATCACATATCTATATATTTTCAACCTTTGCCTATAGGCAGAATGCATTTGAGAGATTTATTAGACAGGCAATCTAGAAAAGATGACTGTTTTCAGAAACTACTGCTCCCCAGTCCTCTTCAGGTAGAAAAACCTATATTGTCTTGCCAAATTCACTCCACCTTAGAGAATAGCTTTGCAGATGGAAAAGCAATAATGAAAGACCAAAGTCAGGCCAGATTCAGATTATCAGCCTCTTCTCCCCATTGTGGTAAATGCAGGCTTCCCCTAGGTCCAGCGGTTATGCCTGGGGAGTGCCTCTGAATTATCTGGTCAGCCTACCCAGGGAGGGTGCTCTCCCCCCCACCCCCAATTTCTCATTTAACTACATCATTAGAGAAGGCTGGGGCCCCAGTCAGCTTAACATGTCAATAAGTCACCAAGGAGATGCAAAAATTGACAGCCAAGGAATCCCAGCTCCCTGCTTTCGCCATTGCAGAAACCCTCAGAAAAAAAGGTTTCTCAGCCTCCTTGCCAGGTCACTTAAATGAGTAGTGACATTTGAGTCCCTCAGAGTAATTAATTTCCTCTGTCTCCAAAGCTCCTCATATATTTAATGAATTTTTACAAGTCTCAGATCCTCCAGCATCCCAACTCCCTCTCCAGTCTCGTTGTTCCCCAAGGTCCCGTAACAAATAGCTTCCACTCTTATTTGCCTTGCAAACTCACATAAACTGGAAATGATAAATACATTATCTGGGCTTTTTAACGGACCATTGTTTAATTTTCTATGCTTGTCTGGCTGGGGAAGAGATGAATATTACCTTGTGGAGAATAAGATTTCTATTCTATTTAAGGGGGAGGAGGATAATCTATGAGAGAAAAGCAACACTCTGTTCTTCCTAATAGGCAGTGCTGCTAATTAAAAGTGTTGGAAGGGACATCCATCCACTGGTCTGTGATTCATTCAGCATTATCCACAGTAAACAAGAAATAGATATTGGAATGAATGCTTCTAATTTGTCAAAAGAATAGGCATTTTCAATTGTGCCTTCCTAGCTCTCCATATAAAGTACATAATTCAGTGTTGCCATCATTTAAAAGTTCAGAACTCAAAATAATAGTACCTGCTCCTTATGCTCATAAATCTCAAAGTCTGTTTCCTATAGAGAAACATTTATCTTACATATGCTTTGATTTTATTTTCCACAATTGAGAATGGTTTCTTAGTAAATACATTGAAAGAGGGGCATTTGAGAAAAGAGGCTAACATAGTTATGTTTAAAAATCAAACCAATCTGAGTCAATCTATTCAAAGAGGCTAAAATCTGGGCAGGAAATCTTAAGACTTCTAATGACATTTACTAGGCGTTTAAAGAAAAGAAGTAAGAGAATCAATATTTCCTTTCTTCAACCTCTAAGACGAAGTCGACCAGAGAGAAGCCACCTAATCGCCAATTCCCAAAGGCTCAGTGAATGCTCTATGGCATTTCGACAGGAACATAAAGTAGAAAATCCACCACTTCAAGAGAACCCAGAGACATTTGTGAGCAATTTTCACAATTGATTAAGATTTTCCACACACCAGTGAAGCCCAGCCAGCCTCAAATACTTACCTTTTATTGTGTAAAAGAGCCTCTCAATCCTGAAGACTTAGACTCAGGGTTTACCACCATGTCTTGCTGAATGCTGAAAACAAACAAAACACTGTATTAAACATTGTGAGCATCAGTTATTTAATGTTCTTGTCTTTCTCTTCTTTCATTCAAGAAACATTTCCTAATTTCCACCCATACATCAGGCACCAGGAATGCAGAGATGGGTAAACTAAAAGCACTACCAGAAAAACATTAACAAATACAGCCCAGTGTGAGTACTAGGCAAGAGATGGTCACATAATGCCTCTCAGTAGGGACTCAGAATGTATATGTGTGTGCCTCTTCCTGATACACACTGACACATACACAGAAGAACGTAAAAAAGAAAGTAAGCATTTTTTAAAAGCCTCCCCACATTTGTAATTCATCTTATTTCCTTAAGGGCTTGAGCTCTTGCCTTGACATCAGTCAAGAAGAGGGCACTGGAGAAAATGTCAAGAATCTTAAAAGTGATCGTACTGTTTAATCTGTAATTCATCTTCTGGCGTCTTTCTTAGGGAAACAATCATGAATGCAGACCAATGTGTATGCAAAGAGATATTCATCACAGTGCTATTTGTGAGAGAGAAACAACTGATGGAGGAATCACTGCAAGAGGGAAACAACGAGTAGAGGAATGATAAAGTGAACGTTAGTATTTCTACAGATAATAATATGCATTTGATAAAATTAGTTTTTAAAATTTTAGGATATGGGAAATATGTGTAATATATAAAAATTATTTATACAATTTGAACTCATCCATATAAAAATTAGTCTTAAAAATATGTCAAGGACTTCTGCTCAACCAAGATGGTGGTATAATCTGCTCTACTGTTCTGTTCTCCCACATTTAGTGAAAACTGGCAGATCCATTTTCTTCAAAACTCTGGGAAACAGTTAAGTAATTGTAGTAACTGGGCAAGTGCTGCATCAACAAAATGCAACTTAAAAATGGTAGAAGCTTGTGCTGCCCTTGCTGGATGCTCCCCCATGTCTTCCCCTGTGCAATGTGTCTTAAACAGGCATTTCTCCAAAGACAATATTCAAATGGCCAATAAGCACATAAAAAGATGTTCAACCCTACTAGTCACTAGGGAAATGCAAATCAAAATCACAATGAGATACCATTTAACACCCACTAGAATGGCTACTATTGAAAAAACAGAAAAAAAGAAACATACAGAACCAAGATAAAAATAGCCTGTAACCATAAGCTACAGAGAAGAGGAAGAGGTAGAGAAATAGAAACTGTTGTTTCATTGTTGGTAGGAATGTAAAATGATGTGACTGCTGTGAAATACAGTTTGGGGGCCCCTCAGAAATTTAAGTACAGAATTGATAGGAGGGAGTCGAATGGATTTTTTTCACACTGATGTTCATAGTAGCTTTATTCACAATTGCCAAAAGATGGAAGCAACCCAAGTGTCCATCAACAGATGAATGGATAAACAAAATGCGGTGTATACATACAGTAGAATATTATTCGTCTGTAAAAAAGAATAAAGTTCTGATACAACATGGATGAACATGAAGATATCACAGTGAATGAAATAAGCCCAGCACAAAAGGACAAATATTTTATGATCTTACTAATATGAAATAATTAGAATATGCAAATCCCTAGAGTCAGGAACTAGAATACAGTTTATAAGGGGCCACGATAGGAGCAGGGAATGGGAAGTTAGTGCTTAATAGGTATATAGTTTCTGTTTAGGCTGATGGAAAAGTTTTGGTAATGGATGGTGGTGATGGTAACACAGCACTGTGAATGTAACTAATACCCCTGAATTGTATATTTGAAAACTGCTTAAAATGGGAAATTTTAAATTATACCTGCAACCAGAAATATTTAAGAAAAACTTAGAACTGTACAAAACAGTGAACTATAATATAAACTATGTAATCTAGTTAATAATATAATTATAATAATATTGTTTCATCAGTTATAACAAAAATACCACACTAATGCAAAGTGTTAATAGGGAAATCTGCATGTGTGAAGGGAGTGTAGAGGAACTCTGTACTTTGTGCATGATTTTTTCTGTAAACCCACAAGTTCTCTAATAAAAAAGGAAGAAAAAATATGATGAAATGTTAACAGTGGTTATCTCTGTAGTTTATGGTTACAGGCTATTTTTATCTTGGTTCTGTATGTTTCTCAAATTTTCTGCAAAGATCATACATTATTTTTCTAAACAGAAAATGAACATGCAAGCAGAAGTTACAACTCCAACATAATAATCTCTGCCATTTCTCTTGCAACCACTTATTTAGTTGGGGGCTCTATCTTTTATGCTCTCCCACCAATACCTCTATACTGAAGGTAAAACTCTGTACTGGAATTGTCCATTTCCATCTCTGCATATTTCTAGCTGTGAGCTCCCCTCACAAAGTTAACATGCCTTATTAATCTTTGCTTCCCATGAACTTAGCCCAGAGTGTAGTACATAGCTGTCACTCAATACATATTTCCTTTATAAAGGAATAAATGAGTGAGTTGATGAATGGGTAAATGAATGAATGAATGAAATGACTTGACTAAAATTGCATTAAAGAATTATTCATTCAAAATAATCGAAGACAATAAAGTCAAGGTCCATTTGGATTCACAAAGATAAAAGAAGATGGAAAACAGAGAGGTAATAATTTTTCAGAGGAGAAGACAGTGAAACTGAGAAAAAGAGTCTTTGGTTAAAAAAAAAAATACTCAGCATAATAGAATGTCACAGCCTAGTGATCTTCCAATGTATTCCAGGACCAAGAATATTTTTAAGGCAGGAATGTTTATCTAGTAACAATATTCCAATTCAACAACTCAGTTATTTTACATGTTAGGAGTTACATATACATAAACTAAATAGATGTTTGTTATTAGTTTTAATCAGCTATAGCTGGTTGACTCCCTGTTTAAAGGAAAAAAATACAGGCTAGATTAGTATTATGTTTTCAAAATTCAATTTAGCTTATTCATAAAACTAGTGAAATATAACAAGGAAATTAAGTTATAGATATATTTCTCTGGAGATAGACCTGGGTTAAATCACTTTTCTATCACTTAAGAGCTAGGTAATTTTTGTCAAGTTACTTCACTTCTTTAGGCCTGTTCCTTTAAATTTAAACTTGGATAACAACACCAACTGGATAGGGGTAATATAAAAATAAAATGAGAGAAAATGTAGAATTCAAAATAGGCTTCAAGCTCATATGTGTTTATGTCAAGATCCTGAGTTCTTAAACATATGGCAGCCTTCCTTTTTTATTGTGTGCCATGAGTCATGTTACACACTTACAAATATTATCTCATTTCATCCTCATGATATTTTTTTATGAGAAGGTCCTATCTTTCCATTTTAAATATGAGAAACTGATGTCCAATTTTAAAAGGTTAATAAGTATCTGAGCCAAGATTCAAACCCATAGTGCTTGGCTCCAAAGCTTAAACTCATTAACTGTCGTGAAAAGAAGACACTGAATCTAAGCTTGAGCCCACATTTTGACTTACAATAAAGTTAAGTTTACGATTCTACTATGTCATACCATATCATCTGATACGTTATGGCCTATATTTATTACCTCATAGTCACACTTAAGTGCCCTCCTATTTCTTTTCTTAATAAATATTTCAAGCATACCGTTCAGTACAGACATAATTATAACAAACACCTATGTACTGCCACTAAGACGGGTCAGAAATTATCATTCGACCATATTTGCCTCAAATCATTTCTTTTTAAGAAATAAAACATTATAGGTACAAGTGAAGTCTTCCATGAATTATTCCCTAATGCCACAAATATAACTACTCTCCTAAATTTCCATGTATGTACTTCTGCTTCTAATATATGTCTGCATCAATAAATAATATAAAGTACTGTTTTGCACATTTTAAAACTTTGTTTAAATGGTATCTCACTGTAAGTATCCATTTAAAGCCTGATTAATTTGTAAAACATTCTGCTTTCTAGATTTTGCCACTTTGGTAGAATTAGCTCTAATTCTCTCATCTTAACATTTGGATAGTATTATATCATATGATTATATTCTGATTTAAGGATCCATTATGATGGACATTTAGGCTATTTTCAATTTTTCTAATATAAATAATGCTGCAATGATCATATTTATGCTCCTTGGGCACATATGTGTAATATTTTTCTGTGGATTTGCTAGGCCATAGAGTATTTGCAACTTCAAAGTTCTTAGATGTTGCAAATTGCTCTATAAAGTGGCAGTAGCAATTTGAATTAACTCCAGCATCGTTCACATTCTTAGTATTTGGTACTGTTAGACATTTAAATTTTAATGATGGGTATAAAATGATATCTTATATTTTAACATGCATTTCTCTACTTACTAGTGATCTTGACCATCTTTTTATATTTTCATTGGTCATTCAGTTTTATTTTTCTGCCATTTGCTTTAAAAAAAACCCACTTTTTATATGAAATATTTTCGAATGTACAGAGGACAGTTACAAAAATAAGACAAACGCCATACAGAGAACTCCAACATACTCCTCTCCTCCCAGATACCCATATCCACTGACATCAACATTTTGCCACATTTGTTCTACCTGCCTACCTACCTACTTACCTACCTACCTATCATCTATCTATCCATCTATCCCTCTCCCTAGCTATCTATCATTTATCAACATATTTTCTGAACACTTGAGTGTTGGTTGTATACATCATGTTCCTTTAACACTTAGTATCACCTTAAGTGCAGTTATCGTGTTCAAGGAATTTAACATTAATATAAAGCTTACAATTTATATTACAATTTTTTTCATATGCCCCAATAACATCCTTTTGATCCTTTTCTCCTCCCTTATATCCTGTGCAGGATCACATATTGCATTTAACTGTCATTGCCTTTTTAGCTGCTCTTTTTTTTTTTAATTGTGGGAACATATATGCAATATGAACTTTCCATTTCAACCATTCCCATTATCACCTACACAATATTGTGATACCCTTTCCATTACTAAAACTTTCTCAACTCTCCAAAAAGAAACCATACAACTACTTTGCATTAACTTTCCATTCCTTCCACCCCCATGCCTGTCGACCGTACTCTACTTTCTATTTCTATGAGCCTGCATATTTTCATGGGGCTTAAATTTTTTTTTAAGATTTATTTTATTTATTTATTTCTCCCCATCCCATTGTTCTTTATCACTTGCTGCGTCTGTTTGTCTTCCTTGTTTCTTTAGGGGGCACTGGGAGCCAAACCTGGGACCTCTGTTGTGGGAGGGTGGTACCCAATTGTTCGAGCCACCTCCACTCCCTGCTTTTTTGTGTCTCTCATTATGTTCCTCCCTGCGTCTTTTGTTGTGTCATCTTGTTGCGTCAGCTCACTGTGCCTGCTTGTCGTGTTTGCTGTCTTTAGGAGACACCCGGAATCTCTGCTCCCTGTTTTGTTGTGTCTCTCATTATGTTTTTTCCTTCTTGTGTCTCTTGTTGTGTCAGCCTGCCTTGCCTGCCGGTCGTGCCCGCTCTCTGTCTTCTTTAGGAGGTACCGGGAACTGAACCAGCGACCTCCCATGTGGGAGGCAGGAGCCCAGTTGCCTGAGCCACATCCGCTTCCCAAGCAAAGTGTCTTGACGGAGCCACATGGCTGCATGTTAGCTCTCCTCATCAGTGGCAGTGCCAGCACTGAATTAGCCTCCTGTTGCATGGGACTTAAATTTAACACCTTCATTCTATACCAATCTCATTTGCTGATACCAACTTAACTTCAATAATGCACATAAACTGTGTTCCTATAACCCTCTGTCCCCTCACCTTTATGTATCTCTTATCACAAATTTCATGTTTATACATAATGAATCTAAAATCACTGATTTATTATTACATTTTATGCATTTGCCTTTTTGATCATGTAAGAAATAAAAAGCAGTTACAAACCAAACATATAGTAGTACTGGCATTAACATTTGCCCATGTTGTTATCCTTACAGGAGATCTTTATTGTTTCATGAAGTTTCTATTTATTGTCTATAGTCCTTTTCTTTTAACCTACAGAACTCTTTAGCATTTCTTGTAGGGCCAGTGTAGTGGTGACAGACTCCCTCAGCTTTTGTTTATCTGAGAATGTTTTGATCTCTTTCTCATTTTTGAAAGACAGTTTTGCCAGATACAAAATTTTGGTTGGCAATTTTTTGCTTTCAGCACTTTAAATATGTCATCCCACTGCCTTATTGCCTCCATTGTTTCCAATGAGAAATTAGCACTTAATCTTATTGAAGCTCCCTTGTACATGGCACTTTTCTTTCATGCAACTTTCAGAATTCTCTCTCTATTGTTGGCATTTGACAGTTTGATTATAATATGTTGCATTGTGGATCTATTTGAGCTGA
The DNA here is from genome assembly GCA_004027955.1 of Chaetophractus vellerosus. Classification (NCBI taxonomy): domain Eukaryota; kingdom Metazoa; phylum Chordata; class Mammalia; order Cingulata; family Chlamyphoridae; genus Chaetophractus; species Chaetophractus vellerosus. The sequence goes on from PVKH010030574.1 coordinate 11,288, forward strand.
TACTGTTTGGAATTCATTGAGTTCTTTGGATGTGTATCTTCATGTCTTCATTAAATTTGGAAAGTTTTCAGTCATTTCTTTGAACATTGCCTCTGCCCTTTTTTCTCTTTCTTCTCCTTCTGGAAGTGCCACAGCACATGTATTATGTATGCTTGATGGTGTCCCACAGGTTCCTCAGTCTCTGTTCACTTTTCTTTATTCATTCTTCTTTCTGTTCCACAGACTGGATAATTTCAACAGTCTCATCTTCATGTTCACTGATTCTTTCTTATACCAGCTCCACTCTGCTGTTGAAACCCTATAGGGCAGGTGTATTAGTCAGCCAAAGGGGTGCTGATGCAAAATACCAGAAATCTGTTGGCTTTTATAAAAGGGTATTTATTTGGGGTAGAAGCTTACAGTTACCAGACCATAAAGCATAATTTACTTCCCTCACCAAAGTCTGTTGCCACGTATTGGAGCAAGATGGTTGCAGATGTCTGCAAGAGTTCAGCCTTCCTCTTCCTCTTAAGGTTCCGTGATCCCAGCTTCTTCCAATATCAGCTGTAAGCTGGGATAAGTCTTGTCTCCCTCCCAGGGCTTGTTCCTCTCTGGGCTCAGCTGCTCTGTTCTCTCCACAAGGCCAGCTATAGACTATCAGGCTCTCTCTCTTCCCAGGGCCTCTGCTATGTCTATGGAGCTGTCTCTATTCCTCTGTGTTCTTTTTCTGTATGTTTACTTCCCAGGGCTCCAGTTCAAACCTCCAACTCTGTCCTCTGTGAGTCAATGTCCTGTTAATGTGGCCCAATCAAAGCCCTAATCATGATTTAATCATGCCCAGAGGAACAGACCAGTTTACAAACATAATAAGTATTTCTTTCTTGAATTCATCAATAATATCAAACTGTCACAGCAGGGGTTCTTAACAAGGGGACCATGACCCATTTTGTAAAAGTCTTTGTAACTCCACAGGTCTGACTCTCCTCATTGATGATATCCAAGGCTTTAGTTTTCTCCTATGCCTGGGTCATCATTTCCTCTTTCTTTGTATGTTTTATAATCATTTGTTGAATCCTGGGCATTTTGATATTTTGATGTGCTACTGCTGGCATTTCAACTCTGAGGTGTCTCTTCCTTAACCTTGTATCCAGCTACTCTTACAGCAGAACTTTCCTTGAATTACAGGAACTAAGGGGTGGGG